>RJWT010000017.1:9238-137589 GCA_004365215.1 Cuniculus paca
AGATTTCTAGAAACATATCAATTACCAAAACTGGGTCAAGAAGAAGTAAAACTACTGAATAACCCAATTTCAGTTAATGAAATTGAAAATGTAATTAGAACCTTACCAACCAAGAAAAGTCCAAGTCCTGATGGATTCACAGCTGAATTCTACAAGAAATTCAAGGAAGACTGAATGCCAACACTCCTCAAACTCTTTAATGAAATTGAAAGGGAAGGAAGTCTCCCCAACTCATTCCTGGAAGCAATACCAATACCAAAACCAGAGAAAGACCTAACCAAAAAAGAGAACTACAGGCCAATCTCCCTAATGAACATCGATGCAAAAATCCTCAATAAAATACTGGCAAACGGAATGTAGCAAGTTTATGTGCCACAACCAAGTGGGATTCATCCCAGGAATGCAAGGATGGTTCAACATACGCAAATCAATAAACGTAATACACCATATCAATAGAGTCAAAGATAAGAATCACATGATCATTTCAATAGACGCAGAAAAAGCTTTTGATAAAGTCCAACACTCATTCATGATAAGAAACCTACAGAAAATTGGAATAGATGTTCTTTACCTCAATCTGATAAAAGCCCATCTATGACAAACCAATAGCCAGTATCACATTAAATGGTCAAAAACTGAAAGCTTTCACTCCAAAATTGGGAACAAGACAAAGATGTCCATTATCACCACTCCTATTCAATACAGTGCTGGAAACATTAGCCAGAACAATTAAACAAGAGACAGAAATAAAAGGAATGAGGATAGGAAAGGAGAAAGTTAAATTATCACTATTTGAAGATGACATGATACACTATGTAGAAGACCCTCAAAACTGCATTGAAATATTTCTAGATGTCATAACCAAATTCAGTAACGTAGCTGGATACAAAATCAATACTCAGAAATCAATAGAGTGCCCGTACAGAAACAACAAACTCGTTGAGAGAGAAATAAGACAAACCATACCTTTCACGGTAGCATCCAAAAAAATGAAATACTTAGGAATCAACCTAACAAAGGAAGCAAAAGATCTATTCAATGAAAATTACAGTACTCTGAAAAAAGAAATCGAAAAGGATCTCAGAAAATGGAAAGACATTTCGTGTTCATGGATAGGAAGAACAAACATTGTGAAAACGGCCATTTTCCCAAAATTATTACACATATTTAATGCAATTCCCATCAAAATACCATTAGCATACCTCACAGATCTAGAGAAATCATTCTTAAAATTCTTCTGGAACCAGAAGAGACCTAGAATAGCAAAGGCAATTCTGGGCAGCAAGGGCAGGGCAGGAGGCATCACAATCCTGGACTTGAAATTATACTACAAAGATACTATAATAAAATCAGCATGTAATAAAATCAAAACAGACCTGAGGATCAATGGAATAGATTAGAAGATACAACCTCAACTACAAACACACTCAGCCACCTTATCTTTGACAAAGGGGCCAAACATGTTCACTGGATGAAAGATAGCCTCTTTAATACATGGTGCTGGAAAAACTGGCTTTCCATATGCCAAAAACTAAAGCTACACCAAGTCTATCACCATCCACAAAACTAAAGTCAAAGTGGATCAAAGATCTAAATATTAAAACAGAAACACTAAATCTGCTGGAAAATGAAGTAGGTAGGAATCTTGAAGACATAGGGATAGGTGGAAAATACATGAACAAAAGTCAGACTGCATGGGAAACACTTCCCAGAATCAACAAATGGGATCTTGACTTATTAAAAGGTTTTTGCATGTCAAAAGAAATCTCCAACAGAGTAAAAAGAAAACCCACAAATTGGGAAAAAATCTTAGTCTACTGTTCTTCAGACAAAAGTCTTCTATCCAGAACATATAAAGAATTAAAAAAAATCAGGCCCTCAAAATTCAAAGACCCAACCCAAAAATGGGCATCTGAGATGAAAACACACTTCTCAGCTGAAGAAATACAAATGGCAAATAAATACATGAAAAAATGTTTAGCATCATTGGTCATTAGAGAAATGCAAATTAAAACAACTCTGAGATTTCATCTCACTCTAGAAAGAATGGCCATGATCAAGAAAACCACCAACAACAAATGCTGGAGAGGCTATGGAGAAAAAGGAATCCTTCTCCACTGTTGGTGGGAGTGTTGACTGGTGCAGCCACCATGGAAATCAGTTTCTCTAAAAGCTAGGATTGGAAGTCCCATTTGATCCAGCTATTCCGCTTCTGGGCATATTCCCAGAAGAAGTGAAATCATCATACCACAGTGATATATGTGCACCCATGTTTATAGCAGCACAATTTGTAATAGCCAAATCTTGGAAACAACCCAAATGCCCATCAATTGAGGAATGGATAAAAAAAATGGGGTACTTTTATACAGTGGAGTACTATTCAGCTATAAAGAAGGATCACATTGAGGCTTTTGTAGGTAAATGGATGCGACTTGAGACCATACTCATAAGTGAAATAAATCAAACTCACATGTGTAAACACCGCATCATCTCTCTAGTGTAAGAAACTGAAAGACTCAGTAAGATACAAAATCCCCAATAAATATTGGAAAAGGTTGTGAAGTCCAATAATGCTTTTATTCTTTGGTTTGATTGGTGTAAGTCTGTTTTCTACTATTTGATTGCAAAATGTGAGAATATAGGAACAGCTTTTTTGAAGAAAACAAAGGACATTAAGGTAGCCATTGTTGATTTCTTGTTATCTGATTTGAAGGCCTGTAATGCTTTCACTCTTTTGTTTTATCTGGTTTTATGTTATTTTGTTTTGTTTGAGTTTATTTTGTGTGAATGTATGAACAACCATTTCAAAGAAAACAAGAGACACTAGGGTAGCCATTGTTAATCTCCCATTGTTATGTTTTGAAGACCTGTATTGTTTGCAGTGTTCTGTTCTGAAATGCTTTGTTGTGTTTCACTCTGTTCTGTTTTGTTTTGTTTTGTTTTGTTTTTATTCTCTTTAAAATAAAAAAATAATAATAAAGGAAATTCAGTGTGTTTCTTAGCCGATAAAACAAAGTCGGCTGAATAGCACCTTTAAAGATAGCAGGCACTGTATTCCACTTTAAACAATTCAAATAGCTCATTCATCCCAGCCAATCATGACATATTCTTGCTGGAAACAACAACAAAAATAAACTAAACAAAAAGTACTGGACTGACTTGAACTCCAGAAGAAAGTATAAATTTCAGTCATATTTCCTAGCACTTCTCTATGACCACCTTACCCTTTAACCACACTTAACAGTTCTGAACTTCCTTTTCATCAGTCTGTCCTTCTGCATCCCTCATTGTATCTAGAGTGCAAGTAACCTACTTCTTCATCTAAAAAACTCCTTAAAGTTCAATGAAAATTTAATTTCCTCTGAGTATGTGCCATACCTTCCCAGTTACACTTTTCTGTTCCTATGTATCATCCATTTTCTTTTTAATTAGTGCCTACTAATTTTATAAAATGTGGGGTTACAGTATATTTAGTATATTTTCATCATATCCATCCAATTACTGTCCCTTATACCATTCCTCCTCTCGTTTCCCTTCCTCTTTCTATGCCTACTTTCATGCCACTATGTTAGATTTTACAAATCAAGGAGAACACGTGATATTTGTCTTTCTGAGTCTGGCTAATTCTGCTTAAAGTTCAATCCATTTTCTTGCAAATGACAAAATTACATTCTTCTTTATGCCTGAATAATACCCCCATTGTGTATATATACCATATTCTCTTTATCTATCCATCTGATGATGGATGGGTACCTAGTCTGGTTCCCTATTTTTGCTATTGTGAATTATGGCTCAGTAAATGGGCATGCAGCTATCCCTATGGTATGCTGACTTTAATTCCTTCAAATGTATACCAACAAGTGATATAGCTGAATCAAACAGCTGTATCTGTAATTCTTTGAGGAAATTCCATACTGCTCTCCATGGGGGCCATTCTAATTCACATTCGCACCAGTCACCAGGAATGTAGAAAGCCCCACTGTATCCCACATCATTTCCAGACAAATTTTCGTCTTGTCTTTTCAAATATCTCTACACTCAAAGATTAGATTATAAAATTCTTAAAGGTAAGAATAGAGGACTATGCTTTGGAAGGTAAGGCAGGCTTAAACTATCAGAGGCATACATGTTCCAAGCCAGGAATAAAGTATTTTAGGTAACATAGAGATGATTAAAATATAGCCCTTGATCTCAAGAGCTTACAACCCAGGGGGAACTTGGAGAAAAACTTAATAAAGGAACTGGCTTTGAGCTGAACTTTTGATTCATGTGCAGATTTCTTATTTACTCCTTTGCCCAATCTTACAGATCCTAGCTCTCAATGGCCTTTCTAGCCAACATGAAAAACTAAGATGACTCACCAGGGGATAGTTTCTTACAGGGAGGAAAGCAGGAAAAGCTGTGAGATTTCAATGCCAATTCACTAGCAAGGGAAGGAGAAAAGGTTGAAAGATAAGGTATGAAATCGCTGTGCAGTCTAAGGAAAATCGGGACAAGCTATTTGGGAGTCTGTGAGCCAAAAAAGAGCCAATAAAGAAGTCTCCTGTCTCCAAGTACAGATCTGCTTAATATCTCTGCTGCATTTATCCACTCACATGGAAGGAATGCATAGATGGTTGTTCCAAAATAATTTTGGGTATAGTGGCTCCTTTCCCTGCAAATTGTCATTTTACACCATTGTTCTAATTTTCAAACTATGCATGAGTTTATTTTACTTCATTGAGCTATTTATCTTCATTTCAGGATCTACTCTGTAACAACAATAAATTTATTAATAACTTTATTTATTACTTAGGGTTAGAAAGTATCCCCTGGTGAATTGTCTTAGTTTTTCAAGTTGGCTAGAAAGACCATTGAGAGCCAGAATCAGTAAGGTTGGGCAGAGGAGGAAATAAGAAATCTACACAAGAAGACAAACTCAGTGAAGGATTTCAACCCACAACTGGAGCTTTTTTGGCAGAATGATGGTAAGAGAGATAGAGTAAAAAGTCCTACGAAGAATTTATCTGGCCTCTTAACAATACAGTTAA
This sequence comes from Cuniculus paca, assembly GCA_004365215.1. Taxonomy (NCBI): domain Eukaryota; kingdom Metazoa; phylum Chordata; class Mammalia; order Rodentia; family Cuniculidae; genus Cuniculus; species Cuniculus paca. The sequence goes on from RJWT010000017.1 coordinate 14,269, forward strand.
GAAAATAGAAATGTTATCATGTGAAAGTTTCCTATCTAGAGTAGACAGTACTGGTGCAGGTTACCTTTAAAAAGTACAAAAATAAAAGATTCCTGCATCTGAAAAGATATGTGCTGAGTCAAGATATCTCCTTTTCTGGATTGAAATTATCACGAAAATAAATGTGTACACTTGTATGACTTTAAGAAATATATCAGAAATCATAATTAATATGAAGTTGCTGAGACTAAAATTAAATCAAATAGTAGAGGTACGCTGACAAAAACTGTGATTAAGCCCATTATTTAAAAATCAAATACATCAGCAATACCAATATCCTGTTATGAATATGAGTACCTGCTCTCATTACCTAGTTTATTGTTCACGTGCAGATTTCTATTTTAGTGTTTGACTTTGTATATTTGATTTAACATAACGTACTCTGTTTTGTATGCACTGTTAAACATTTATCTTTGCTGATTATTAAGGGCACTCAAATCTGTTAACATATTTATCTTAAGGGTGGTGGTTTTCAGAGAACATAAGTTTTTCTTCTTGGAAGTTATAATCTAAAAAAGCTATATATTTGGTGCTATCATTTTTTCTTTTAAAAGCGGGATAAGAACCTACTACTCAGGGAAGCTTGCACATAGAAGAAAAGTTGTTTTTGTTTTTTTATTTTTTGCTTGTTCTCCAAATTCCCTTGAGTTCTTTGGAATTATCCACAGAAATAGTTGGGGAAAGTAATCCATTGAAATTAAGGTGCTGGCTATGATTTGACCACTTACATAAAAATTTACTGGAATATTTTAATGGAAAAAATAGTCTGAAATCAAATATAAATTTTTGTGATCAACGAATTTTTGTGTTGCCCTTGACCCTAAAGAACTTTTCTTGCAAGCTATTTCCCACTAACATTTCAACTGTTACTCAGTTTCTTAACATAGTATATCTATAGATAAAATTGGGAGCATTAGTTGTTAAGATGTAGTATTTACACCTGATATCAGAATCACTTGGAGAGTTTATTTTAAAATGCTGTACTTATTCATAGAAGAATTTGGACAGGGCCCAGGAATTTGCATTTTAAACTGTGATGATGATGATCATGATGGTGCCTACATTGTCTGAGCTGCTTGTCTGGACACTTGTTCTGGCCTACTTCCTTTATGACATGCTGATCAGAAAAGGTAAACACTGACTTGAAAGGGTCCTGTGCATACAACACACTGGGTTTGTTTGAGATTGTAAAACACTAGAAAAATACTTAGATAAAGAGTACTAGAGAGGGTGAAAGTAATATAATAAGTGTGCAATAAAGATTAACTTATTTTATTATTAAGGAGTGTATAATACACTCAGTGTGCTGTATTCCCTTTTCACATGGTAACCTTTTTACTTTTTAAAAAATCAAATGAATTTTTATCATCGTAATATTATTCAATAGGACCAAAAAGTCAGACGTCATTAAAGAAAAATTGCTAATAAAAAGCTCATTAACTCTGAATTGAATATATAATAGGATAATGATATAGAGTGTTATTATATTAGAGAGAGAAATAAAAGGGGAGGAACTATAAAGAAACAACAGAGTGTTATACATAATGGTGTTGTGTAATTTTCAATATTTACTGAGTACATTTGAGCTTCCTGAACTTTGAAGATAGGAAAATACCATAAACCTTATTTTATTGCAGGCTTATCACTTTTAGAACAACCTTGGCAATACAGATTCTTGTGGCATCGGAAGAGAGTGAGAAGGTAGGGTTACGGGAAAATGAACTTTAGAGTAATGCCATTCAATAAAGCATATCTTTAACACTGAATCACTGAATGGTTAATATCATTATTATTAATATTTTAAAATTACTAAACACTTGCATTATGCTTTAGGCACATGGGAATTGGGAAAGGGAAGGGAGATGTTTGGGGCAAGTGGACAGAACAGGTAGGGAGAAAGAGAGGAAGGGTACAGAGTGTGAGAGAATGTGACAGAGCTGATAAAGTATTATAAAGGAAGAAAGAAAATGATCAAACATTTTTGCACCTATCTATTATACAAGCAAATGTGTTACTAAGAGTTTCACAGTTCTGTATTATATATGTCAACAGAGTAAATAGCAGAAATAATGAATTCATAAATTAAAACTGGTATTCTGTTTATTATGTAAGATAATCTGTTGACCTAAGTCAAATTTGATTACATATAGCAATACTGAAGATTGAACCCTACTAAAAAGCATTAGAAGAAATTTTAATCAATTCGAAAAATAACAAATATTTTCTTTCACTGATAAGCACTGATCACCTTCATAGTCCAAATACAATCCAAGTACAAATACAACTTTTGTGGAACTAATGAAGTACCAAAATGGATGTTGCAGTAATTTTTGTCACTACTATTAAATCGTAGTTTTACAATGTTTTATGTGTATATAAATTTGTAAGTACATAGGTAATTCTATTAATCTCTTTACACCTCTTCAGTATATAGTTCTTCATTTATCTTTAAAACTTGTAACAAGCAATTTTAAAATAGTATAGTACTGTGATTTAAAGTGTTTAGTGTGACTGCCCCCAAGGACTAGAATGCTAAGCAGCTGACTTCCCAGAATCCTCTGCAGCTAGAGTACTTTAAGAGAACTGGATTTCAATAATTATATAAAATAATGAAAAATATACTTGAAACAATCTTATTGACTTTATTCTGATTCTGCAGTAGATTTATTTCTGGATAATCTATTCTATAACCTCTCAAATTAGCCTTAAAAAACTAGTTTATTTGTTAGTTTTTGAGACAGGGTCTTGCTATGTTGCTCACACTGGCCTTGAACTCACAATGATCCTCTTGCCTCAGTCTCCTAAGTGCTGGGATTACAGGTGTTTGCCACCGTGCCTGAACCAAAATCTAGTTTTTAAAAAGCTCTTTGGATGATTTTCATTTCACTGGTCTATGAGGTGGCACTTAGGAGCTGCTAATTCCTTAACTATCTCCTCTAGGTTTGCCCAACCAAACTCCTGGGACAAATCCAAACTTTCCAAAAGAACTCTCTTCTGTTTTTTATGCGTACATTATTGTGCTATCTTAACTTGGCCCTGCTCTGGATTTCCCAAGATGTTTTCCAGGTCCCTAGACATTAGATCTCCTGTGTGTAATAGGGTTCCTTAGGAATGGGAGATGGACTTCATACTTGCCTACCCCTTATCTCTGAAGTCCCCAACATCATTCTTACTTTCTCAAAAGCTGAAGTTTCTACCATGATTCTTATTCTTTCAATAGCTACTTTGTACCAGGAGCCTTGATGGAAAGGCTTTGTTCCTCTGCTGACTGACCATCTGCTCTTAAGACTTCCTTATTTTAAATTTGAGGCTAGAGGCATGAAAAAGAAATTCTACCCCAACGGTAGAAGAAAACTTGGGAGGAGATATAAAAAGAAATTCCCTGGCTTATCTGAATTTCAAGTATTGTTAGAATAGGTGAGCAGTTTTCCCAAATACACATTCAAGACTGTGGTATCCTGAAAGTATCACTTCCATGAAAATACGTATCTTATTTTTCAAAACTCTGTCATGGAATTCTTAATGCCATTATTTCACTACTATTTGTTATTATAATTTTCACAACAAATAGCAAAGTCACAGTCTTGATGATATAATACTATTAAAAACAATGAAATTAACTACATGAAGTTCTAATTTAAAGTCAATGTTCAAAGGGTAAATCAGGGCCAGGGATTTAGCCCAGTGGTTCAAGCACTTGCCTGATAAGCACAAGGTTGTGAGCTGAATCCCCGGTACCAAAAAAAAAAAAAAAAAAAAAAAGAAGAGCAAAGGGTAAATCATTAAAGTCTAAGTGGAGTTTTTTTCTAATATGCAACATTAATAGAGCAACACTAATAGAGGACTCTATTGTTGGTTCCATCAATTTTGAGACAAGGTAATGTTGAACAACTCTCAAACTTTCACCCCCTTTACATTACAATGTGAATAATATCACTTCATAAATGTCTAACTACAGCATTTTTTTTTTTTTTGCGGTACCGGGGATTGAACTCACGACCTTGCGCCTGCCGGGCAGGCACTTAGACCACTGAGCTAGATCCCCAGCCCTAACTACAGCATTTTTATTCTTCTTCTTTAGTTTGTATATCAATGCTGTATGAATATTTCTAAAATATTGTTTTGGTCATAGCATGACTTCAATAAAGAAAAGTAACCGTGGAGAACACTATAGACTCACTTTCCTCCCAGAGTACCTGTCTGTGCTCCCCAGGATAGAATTCTTTCCAAAATCAGCCACTCCTCTGCAGCTTGAGTCCTATATGAGAACTGGATTTCACAGTTACATGAAACATAGACGTGAAATGAAAGACAACCTGGCTTTTTGATTTTTTGTGTTTTTTTTTTTTTTTTTTTGCGGCACCAGGGATTGAACTCACGACCTTGCACTTGCCAGGCAGGCGCTTAGGCTGCTGAGCTAGATCCCCAGCCTTTGTGTTTTTGAGACAGGGTCTCACTATGCTGTTCAGGCTGGCCTTGAGCTCACTTTATAGCCCAGGCTGGTCTCGAACTCACAACGATCCGCCTGTCTCGGCCTCCCGAGTGCTGGGATTATAGGCGTGAGCCACCATGCCCGGCTTGTTTTTGTTTTTCTCCTGAGAAGTAGGGTGATATACACTATTGCTTTTATTAGGGAGATGGTTATAATAATGATGTGATGAATACTACACTAAAAACAATAAGTAAGAGAAATGGCAACTTAGATGAAGAAGTAGAATAAAGAGGTTCAGGAAAACACTCCCTGACACACCATACATCACCCTTTTTTATTGTTCTTACATTGGAAAAAGGTATTATTGATTTTTTACCTATTATAGTCTATCTCTTCTAAGTAGAATATAAACTTCAAAAGAATAGAAACCATCTTGTTTATCCCTGTGTCCTTAATTTTTACAGTAATGTCTGCCACACAAAACAGCTCAACAGATTTGAATAAATGACAGAATGTCAACTCTTTCAACTTTCCATTATACCTGACTTCTTATTTGTATATGCAGAATCTTGTCTTTATTCATTCTACTTCATCAAAAAGGGTCCCCCTTCACCTGCCTCAGTCTAATCCTCCCAACATATACCATGGTGTTGGCTTCCTTATGCCAATCAGTCCCTTCTCTGTTTTGTACCAAATCTTCCAACTGCTCCCTCTCCTCAAGTTCCCTCCTATTGCCCTTCAGGCATGTTCACAGTTGTTTTAATTAACTTTTTTTTAATTACAAAGCAGACTGAGCACTTTTTTATATGTTCAACAGCTTCGAATATTTTTAATAAATTTTCTGCTCATGTTCATGGCTTGTTTTTTACTAACAGGTTATCCATCTATTGATTTGCATAGGTTTTTTTGTACAATTAAGAAAATTAATATAATGGATTCTGAAGAATCTTACTTGATGTCTTCAAAGAAAAAGTCATTATTGACTATTCCTTAGCACTTAAAGCATTCAATTTCCTTCTATTCCACAATATCACATTCTCCTGGATTTATCTCTCCTGATTCTCATTGTGCTTTTCAGTGTCCTTCATAGGCCCTTTTGACTCCACTACCTTCAAAGTACAGAAATTCTCTTGGTTTGCTGATACCATCTGCCATTATGACTTCATTTAGAATCTACAGGTTGAAGACTTTCCCACGTCTGTCTCTAGTTCAAAAATCACTACTAAGCTCCCTTCAAGAGTTCTGTAATCACCGCAGCAATTTCAAAAAAGAGCACACTGTTTTTACTTTACCAACTTACCTCTGCAAATGTTACCACCACCCTCCTAACTACCCAACTCAGAAAGTTGGCATAGAGAGGTGAGGAGAATGAGATGCTGGTCAAAGGGTACAGTGTTTCAGTTGGGATGAATAAATTCTAGAGCTCTACTGCACAACATGGTGACTTCAGGTGGTGATAGTATATTATGTACTTCAAAATGGCTCAGAGTCGATTTTAAAAGTTCTCACAATGCACATGGTAATGATAACTATGTGATTAGTGGATACATTAATTAGTTGAGTTGTAATAATCATTTTACAATGCATACATATATCAAAACACATGTACATGGTAAATGAATGCAATTTTTACATGTTAATTATATTTCAACAAAGCAGTAAAAATCTAAAACATAATAAAGTAAATTTAATTTTTTAAAACTTGGCATCACCTTTGAGCTTTCCTTTTTCTCATGTCCCATCTTGCATATTAAATAAGTCTTTCCATTCATTCTTTTTACTATCTCAAGAACCGATTTTCTTCTCTTTTCTTACTGTCTCCTATGCAACAGATCCTTATCATCTCTCAGTGGAATTCCTGCAACAGCTTCCTAAACAACCTTCTTGACACTAGCCTTGCCCTCCTCCAACTATTATTATGTGGCAGCCAGAGACATCTTTGTAAAATGCAAATCTGATCACATCACTTCAGTGAGTCAAAGGCCATTAATGTGAAATTCAAACACATATAAAGTCCTTGTTGATATAACTTTGCCCTCTCAGTTCAGCTCCCACCATACAGCCCTTCTTTTCCAGACACCAGTCTTACTGTACTACCTATAACTCCTCAAAAGTGCTAAGTACTTTTCTTGGGTCCAGACACATTTCATTCTGTACCTCAGTCACATACAATTGACCATAGCTCCCTGAATGTACAAATATTCACTTTCAACTCCAAGCTGTGCATTCTATTCTCTTTATGGAATGTTTTCCCTGCTCTTCTTCATTCAGGTAACACTATTTATCATCATCTCTCAGCACAGATGTCACTTCCTCCAGGGCAATCTTCCTTGGCTTTTTAAATCCAGATTTAATGATACTTCTCTATTCTTACATAAGTAAGCTAAAATCAATATTATAGAACTTATTAAACTAGTTTTTACTTGTTCATCTTTTCCACTAGAAAGTCCTTCGAAGACAAGGATTGTGTTTTACTCATCAATATAGTACCTCTGTCATTCTTTGTACTTGTAAATGCAAAACTGATCACATCACTCCAAATTTAAAATAATTCAGTGAATCCCAAGATGCTCAATGTGAAATTCAATTTCCTTAATGTAGCATATAATATGCTTTTTATATAACTGTCCCCTCCCAGTTTAGCTTTCACAATAAATTTTAATGCATTTTATTTGAATCAAGGGTTACTAAACCTTATAAATGAAAAGTAAGTATTAGAGATGGTTCTGAAAAGCAGTAATGGTAATAAAATCTGCCATTCAAGGAATGTTTGTCTAGAAAAGACCTGTACTCAATTTTTAAAAGCATTAAGTTTCCCTTCCTGGGAAGGTCGTTATGAAGATTCTCTGTAGTTATAGGGTTAAAAGCCTAGTGAGATGCCCATAACCATCTGATTTCCAAGGCCTTTTCTATGTTTAAGCTTCCATTAAGACACATGTGTAAGATTTTCCCTTGATCTCTTTAAATTTCATATCCCCTCAATATGGAAAATTCTATGAGTCCAGAATCCCAATTCTTCAGTAGGATTGAAATTATATATATAAAATCATTTTTGTAATACAACTTTTTATCTTTGGAAAACTGAATGATTTTTATTGTGTTTTAAATATTAAGCTCTTGCTTATATGTTTAATTTCATTATCTATTCATGAAACAGCTTGGTCCCAGACAGTTATAATTACATTTGTATACTGCCATTTTGTTGACTTGCTCAACTCTTAATAGGAGGGAAAGTCCACAGGCTATTTTGTTTTTAGAGATGTAAGAACTCATATTTGTTAACCTAATAATTAGCTCCAGAATTGTGATCTTAACATTGAAAACCTAGCTCACACTTTTCAAATCAGCACATTTTCACTTGGATGCAAACCCTAGGCAAAATTGATGTAGGATAAATGGGAAATGAGGATTCAGTGACTAATTCATATAAGGTGCTTAACCCAAACATGTATGTTCTATTTATTGACATTAGCCAGTATTTACTTTTTAAGTTACAATTCCCAGATGAAATGAAATAGCACATTGGTTCATGAAACTCTATGCCGTTCCTCTTTGGTACTGGTTCAACAGTTCCATAAAATAAATGTTTTAGATTTATATTATAATAAATGTCAGTGCTTTGGAAGTTAACTATCAGAAAATTACAAGTGGTTCAAGGTACAGTCAGTGTGGTTTATTCTAACTTAGGGGACATAGTTCAATGTGTTTCAATTCAAATATCAGTTTTAGGTGTCTATTATGTCTAGTCTTATATTGAATGTAAACACTAATTTCTATGGCACCTTTATCTTTCTAATATTCCAACTGAATACTTGTGAATTCTCCTACAGTGATGAATTGAACATTTAAAGGTTAAGCTTCAAGTTCATACAGGTTAGTTTTGGCTAGACCTAGAGATCCAGAGGTCAAATTCAAGTTCAATTAATCATGTGGTATCTACATGATGGAATTTACTTTCCAGAGCAGTCATTAACTCATTTCTTTGCTTACTTCCCTCCCAACTTTTTTCATACCTCATGCCAATTTACCTCCTAAGTTTTTGTTTTTGCTTCGTTAAAAGTAAATTCTTGCCAACTTCCCTCTCAATTTTTTTTCTCCTAGTGACTAAATATGAAAACCTGAGTAGTGGTGGAATAAAAAATACTGACAGATTTTACTTCTGTCAACACACACAGTAAATGTTTTTATTGCAATGCATATGTAATGACAGTCACACAAATACTTTTCCTTAATGAGGATAATTTGGAGGTTTCCATAAGTATTGCGGCAACTTTGTAGAAGCCAGTTACATATCCTAAGCTTTGACCTTCTCACACTCCCTAACCCTACCTCCTACCACACACTATTATAAATGCCAATTACTTCACAATTCCAAGTAGTTTTTTTTTCTTTTTCTTTTTCTTTTTCTTTTTCTTTTTCATTTTCTTTTTTGGTACCGGGGATTGAACTCATGACTTTGGACTTGCCAGGCAGGTGCTTTGCCACTGAGCTATATCCCCAGCCCCAACTCAGGTACTTTTACAAGAAAGTGAGTCACTGAATAGTCAGTCTACTATTTGTTACCCAAACACTTGCCTAGCTAAAATTTTCTTCCCATCAACCATGGGACTCTGTGGTACACTATGGTAATGGTGACATGTAAGGAAGTCACCAAGTAAAAAAGGCAAGAGAACAGTGTAATTTGCCTCTCTTACAATAATGAAACATGATATAACTTCATAAGGGTTAAATAAGTTAATTAGAACTCAATTATATCAATTCTTTTTAAGCTAGCAAAGTCTCCAGTGCTGACTACAATAGGACAAATATCAGGAGTCCAGGGTAGTTTGAGTACATGGGGAAAAACGGGAGCATAAGTTAATGGTCATAGGGATGCAAAAATAGTACTTTAAAAATAACTATCAATTTGCCTTGGAATCCATTCTACTATAATCTAGATTTAGTGTAGGTTTTGCAAAGCAGGACATGGAGATGGTCCCAAAAGAAAAGGTAATGAATCAACATGATCTGCCCACTTATGGCTGCATACTATAACATTATTCTTTCAACACAGAACTATCTCCATGTCCTTTCCCATGTTGACTCTTTAAGCTATCTTACTGAGTGAATAATTTCTAACAACAAACTGAAATCAGAAAGCTATGTGAAATATGTTGTCCATGCTTTTTCCTCTCCAGATGAATTTACAACTACCTGCTTACTCTTATGACAACAAGCATCATTACATGGACAAGTGCTGTAAAGATATTAGAGCTCAACTAAAACACAAAAATGAGGAAGAGAATATTCTGTTCCTCTCTCTAGTGCCAAGTCTAGGTGTAATACTAAGAAACAAATCAACTTTGGCAGTCAAAATGAAAACATACTGAATCATGAATGTTTGGATTTGGTGACTGGGGCCGCAGAGAGATTATATTGAGGGATTTTTCTGTTGGCACTAACTGCTTAACCATCAAGAATTCTGTAAGAATTTCATGTTCTTATGATCAAATGTCCTTAAAAGATAAAATTTTCATTGGGCATACCGGGATTATACTGTACTGAAGTTCATCTTAGACTTTACCGAAGGTGAGACCATTTATATGAGAACAAAAATTTAAAACACAGAAACTCTAAAATCACTGAACATAAGAAAATCTTCTGATTTTTGACTGTCAAGATAAACAAGCACTTTCAGTTACTTGCACTACTCCCAATAGACGTGTAATCATCTGTTAAACCTCAAAGTCTGTGAGTCTCACAGAACAATTTCTGAGCAAAATCCTTGCAACTGACACACCTGCTTCAAAACATTTCCAGTCATTCAACAAGAATTTACTATTCCGTCAATGTGCTATATACTGTAAACCAAAACAGCATTTTTTAAATTGCTTTCCTCAGTTCTAACCTTGTAGTTAGATAAAACCAACATATATGAAAGCTTTAGCATATAGAAGAGAATGGCATATATCAAATAGTCTTGTACGAAGTACATTTGCCAGTATAAAGAACAAGAAATTAAAGAAATTCCTGGGTGATTTTTCCTATCATAAGGGAAGTAAGAAGTTCTAACTTAGTTGCAAAAATCAGCAGGACAAAAAGGATCAAAAATTTAGGGAATCTTGGAAATAAAAAAAAATACTGAATATTATATTTGACAATTGAGGCAAAGAGGAGGTAAGAGTAAATTTTACATTTAAAATCAAAATGGAGGTAATAATCATTATAATGATCACTAATCAATTCCTACATAGTGACAGTCTCCATTGGTTCTTAGCAAAATCTGTGACCCCTCTACCTTGATCTGATGTCTCAGTTCTATGTAGTTCACCAATTCATATCCTTCCTTCCTGAACCCATAATATCAATCTAACTTCTTTCTGATTTCTGTTGTGCAGGGAATCCTTAAACTTCAACCAACTTCTTCTCTTAATTTTTTGAGGAAAAAACTCACTCCTCCTTGATGTCCTTCTCTATGGATGAAAACAATATATATGACATTTCTTCTCACAATTCCTCTGCTTAACTTTTTCCTTTTTTTTTCCAGCACAACCATTATCCGGATTATGGAAATAGTGTACCTTCTTCTAGTCAGAATAGTAAACAGTAGTGTCAGTATTAATGATAGCTGTTTTATTTAATAAGAACCTTCTAAGGCTGAGGGTGTAATACAGTGGGAGCATGTACCTACAATGCACAAAGTTGTGGATTCAATCCCAAAAGTGAAAATAAGAAAACCCTTTCTGTGTGCGAGAAGAATCCATAAAACTCCACAAAATAGGTGATATTAACTCTATATTGAAGAAATGAAACTTAGTATACAGACAGGTTAAGTAACTTTTTTTAGTCACTTGACTTTGTCAGATTTCAAAACCTAAATTCTTGTGTCTGGGTGTGGAGCTCAGAGGTAACTTGCCTATATAGCATGCATGAGAACCAGGTTTCAAACTCCATCACTATATAGCAAAAAACAAAAAGAAAGAAAAAAAGGAATAAAAAACAATGGTCTTTCTGTTATTCCATAAAAGTTTTAGTGGTGTCCAACCTAATGCTTCTCATTTATCAAAAATGATATATCTAAACTTCAAAGTGATCATATCATTCCCCTATGTAAATCTCTCCAAGACCAAATTCCTGGGGCTGGTATATGTGACATGGCCTCCCAGTTCTATTCTTCTGCATTCATTGTTCTCAAATTACACTCTATTTTATCATGATGCTCATGGTTCCCTATACCAACCAAGTGGTTTCATGGCCTGAATTTCTGTTCATATAGTTTCCTCTGTCAAAAATACATTTTCTATTTTTGACTCAATTTTTAAGGTATCTGTTTTTAGAGATAGCTCCCTAACGTGCCCAGGCAGGCTAAAGCTCTCCATTGAGTTTCTGTACCCAGAAGAGAACCTGTAGCTCAATCTGCCGTATCATATGGAAATAGGCTCCATCTGTGTTTATTATCCTTTGACAGAAGGGGTGCTAAACCTTTCATTTTGTGCACACAATGCCTCCACCATACCAAACAGTGCCTGACACAAGAAAGCCACACAAATAATGCTTCTTGGTCTGAAAGGACAAGAAAATAGGATCACTCCCCAACCCCATTGCCATTGTTGAACATGGAACTAATATGCCCATATTACAAACCTTCAGGACGTAGACTAACTACTATATTTCCCAATAAACATTTTTATAATTTTTTCTTATAAACACTTTTATCAAAATTAACATTCATATTAATGACTTTTCATCATTATTTGGCTTTATAGTTCTCTTTTCCTTAATGATACCAACTTCCATCTCATCACCAGAGTATCCCTCACTAACAAATGCTAGAAGTTTGTCTTCTTGATCATGCTCTGTGACAGTATTCTAAGTGGCAACAAGTTAAAGTTTAATAAATAAACTTTGGGCTAGATGCTGTGTTTTGCAACCTAATATATATATATATATATATATATATATATATATATATATATATATATATATCACTTATTTCTCTTAACAATCTAGAGACCAATTTACTCATCAATTTCCTACTTCTTTACATCAATCTGTACTTTATTGGAAGTTCTAATGTTCTCAATCAAAAATCCCTCTGAAACCGTATGTTTCATTCTTGTTATCCTTAGAATTCTAGTAAATCATTTCATGAGAAGACATTAGCCTAGTATCTCTATTCAGAGGGTATTCCTTACAATAGGCAGACCCAGACGGAGTCCTCACTTCCTCCAAAATTTTACTCTTACAAAAATTCCCCTTTCAGCTGGGCATGGTGGGGGTATACCTGTCATCCTAACATTCTGAGAAGCCAAGGCAGGTGGATTGCAAATTCAAGCCCAGCCTGGGTAATTTTGCTACTTAATGAAACCCTGTCTCAAAATAAAAAATTAAAACTGGACTGGAATATAGCTCCGTATGAAGGCCCTGAGTTTCATCCATAGTACCACACGAAAAAAAATTTTTTCTTTTGGTTTGATTTTTGTTTGTTTGTTTGGTTGGTTGGTTGGTTCGTTGGTTGGTTGGTTTTTTGAGAGAAGGTCTCACTATGTAGTCTAGGCTGGCAAAATCTCATGATACCTACTGCCTTAGCCTCCCTATGCTGAAATTACAGGTCTGCACCACCATGCCAATTAAATTAAATTCACTTGAGATATTTTTTCTTTCTCCCACTAGAATTCAAATCCCTTAAGTACACGGATCATGTTCTATTCATGTTTTCATTTCCATCTCCTGGTATACTGTATAAAGTATAGCAAGGCTTAATAAATGTTTGCTAATGAAGATTCATTACCTTCTTCTGCTTTAAAAAATTAGTCACAAAAGATCTTTTACTTATGTGAAAGCTAACAGACAAATTTAGGGAGACAAAGATTAGATTATTAGTAGTTTAAAACTGGGTGGGAGAACTTAGGCATAATAAAGAGAATTGATTGCTAATAGGTAAGAGGTTCCTTTTAGAAAGATCAAACCTGATGATGGTTATACAAGCCTGTGAATATGGTTTAAAAGTTGATTTATACATTCTGATAATAATTTTAAGGCTAGTCATGCAATTAAGGAACAAAAAGGAAAAATATGATCTACTGTTGTTTCTCCTCTTTTTTTCTTATTTTTCAATGGCTTTATGGAGTTACAATTCATACATCATACATTCCTTCATTATTAACACAGGATACTCTACTATGAACTTACAAAAAATACTGTTTTATTCAACTTGGTATACTCAGGACCTAGCACAGTGTTCAGAAATTAGCAAATGCTCATTCCATAGCTCTAAATTTAATTCTAGAAATGTACATAAGTTATACTTGGTTTAAATATAGCATTTTTACAGTGTAACTATAGCATTTTTATAGGCTTATTTGCTTGATGCAATCTGTCATTTATAAAATCATTTCCAGGGAAAAATATATATTCAAAACAAAAATCAAAGTCTAGTAGAGGCCTTTCAATACTTTCTTTCTCATAAATAAACTATAGCACATACTACCAGTCCTACATGCCACTTCTCCATAATGATCTCTAGTAATCCTTAGATTACTTTTTATAACAAATTCAGAATGTTCCAGCCTCCAGGTTATGAAATAGTATTGCCAAAAGGAAGGCTTTTGAGGAATGATAAGAGATTTTCTTCAAAGTAAATCCAATACTTTTTTTAATAGGAGAATTCTTCTTTTCAGGAAGCTCTCGGCATGTACAGAACAAAGAATGGGACTTTAACCATTTCTATTGAATGACACAGTGAACACGTGGAAAGCACTTTTTACTAGTACGTGGCCCTACTCTTTTCTCTTTTCATTTTTTGTGTATTGTACGTTAGGCTTCCTTTTATTCCCACTGCATTTATTTTCATAAATTCTGATATAAAGGAATCCATCAGTGACACATGTAATCTATCAAAGATAGCTGATTTTGAATCAGGATCATTATTTAGATAGTACTGTCAATAAGTCTCATAATATATTCTCTACTCTAAAATTTATACCAAAGATTACTGAACTCACCATGAAACAATTTTAAGGGTCAAGTCCTGGCCTGACTTGGAATACTTTAGGTAATTTCCAGATAATGAGCCCATTCCTCTAATTCTTATAGAATGAGTCCACAGCATAATCTTGACTTTACCTCTGTCTCAGAGAATTGCACTCACTAGAGGTTATGTACATGGTTATATGTTCAAGGCTAAAGATAAGATATAATTTCAAGATTAGACAACTTTTATCTTTCTGATTCTCTACTAGCAGATAAAGGCTCAATCCATCAGACTATGATGTATTAAGCTTGTTAAATTCTTATGTAATTTTCAGAGTAAAAAAATATGCCATATAATGTTAATTGAGAACATTTGTTTCATTGGAACAAAATGAAATGAACTTCTTTCATAAGAAGTTCTTATTGTGACCAAAACAGTCCATCATTTTAAAAAAACAAATTGAATTATTTTCAAGCTCAGAGTAACTTATCCTTAGAGGAAACTTTGTGAAAACTGAATAGAGACCCAAATATATTATTTGAGTATGCACAACTGGAAAATTTTCACATAATTGCTTACCTCTTCTAGTTGGCATGCTTTGATAACACTCCTGTATCTGTACTCATCATAGGAAACACCAAAGATTATGTTTTCTTTGATGGTGCCAGGCATGATCCAGGAAAACTGAGAGCAGAATGAAACTCTTCCACTGTGTTTGATTTTACCTTCCGAAGGCTCCAGTTCTCCCAGAATCATCATTAAAAGTGAAGTCTGAAAATAAAAGTCATTGTTATTAAATCGTTTGACCAAGCCACTCTCAAGACTTGCTGCCTTCAATTAGCATCCTCAGAAAAGGTATCTACCCTGTTTTAAAAGATTCTATTCACTCAGTCATTCAAAACACTTTAATTACTGCTCATTCCAGGTACTCAGCTATGCACAAAAGACTTAACATAAATAAATGCCACAGTTACAACACAGAATTATAGCTGCTATGAGATAAGTTCAGAGGGAAGGGCCACCTATTTTAGGCTATTGCGATGGTTTTGAAGGCGGTTTGGGAAAGATGACTAGTATTTGTTGAGTGCTCACTCTGTAAATTGGGTACCCTTTGCCCTAACTGTATTAATTTGTTGATTCCTCACAATATCTCACAAACCATATTCAGTATTTTCTACATCTTACAAATGAGAAACTATGTGAAAAAAGGTATATTCATGCAATATTGTTCCCACAAACTTTTTTTCCCTCAAGAAATGGCAGCCAATTTTTTTTTAACAAAGAGATGATAGTCCAAAAAAACTATCAGTGAGCATAGATGTGAACTAAAATTAAAATGAACAGTAGAATTAGAGTTGAAAAACAGAATTTAAATATATCATATGCTCTGTCAATAAGAAAAGTGTAAGACAAAACCAAATATGCAAGACAAAGACATGCAGGGTATAGATGCAGGGTATAGTAGAATTTTTTTTGCTGCCTTATCAAGGAAAGCTGCGAGTTCAAAGGAATTATCATTTAAAGTTAACAAATCAAGTCATACAAGCATATTGAACAAAACAAAGATAAACAGAAAGATAATACTCTCTAAAACTAAATAGAAAAAATGGAGGTGGTAGCAGAAGAAAAATATTGAATTTTATCAGAGCTCATATAAATGAACTAAAGATATAGAGAATGAAAGATTTAACATAAAGTTATTATAAATATAATCTCTAGAGCAAAATATAGACTTTCTTTTAAAAACCAAACTACAGGCATCCCCTAGTATCTTAACAGATTGGTATGGGGACCCTCTCCCCTATACAAGCAACAAAATTTACAGGTGCTCAGGTCCCTTATATAAAGTAGTGTAGTGTTTGCAACCTATATTAATCCTCCCTTATAAAACCTTATACAACATAAATTCTATATACATAGTTGTTATATGTATTAATTTTTTGGGTACCAGGAATCAAACTTAGGACCTTGTTCTTGCCAGGCAGGTGCAGTGCCTCTGAGCTACATCCCTGGCTGTGTGATATGTATTATTTAGATAACAATGGCAAGGAAAAAAGCATGTATAAATTCAGGACAGACACAATTGTTTCTTTTAAAATTTGATCTGTGGTCAGTTGAAGCCAAGGATACCAAATCCAGAGATACATAAGGTTATCTATGTATGTCTTATTCAATGATGTTTTTATTCATCTTTGTATCTCCCAAAATGATGATAAAACTCCTTGAAGGTATTTATATTTTGTTTAAAAAGCAAACAAAATATGAGCTAATAGGTTATTCTATACCTCTGATGCCCCATTGTAAGGACAACCTCAGACACTCAATACTAGAATGAGGGAAGGACAGATGATAGAGACTATGTGGTGGGCTGTCCAACAAGGTCACAGAACTACTCAGCGGTGGTTGCAACAACAGAAAGACTGAGAAAACCCCACTCCAGTCTGATGCCACATGCCAGATTTCAGTCAAGGGTACCAGTGGTACAGACTCCTACACCGACGCTGTTTCATAAAACAGTCCAAGGAATATCCCTAAGTGCAAGACACCTAATGCTGATTGGCACAACAATAAAAAGCATTATCCTAAAGATGTTTGATTAAATTTGTGAACTGTGCTTATTGTATGCTAGGTACTATGTATGATAGTCCTTGGATTAGAAATGAAGATGTTGTGCCAGAAATCTAGATAACTGTGATAATGGAGCAATAAAAATGAAACATGACCTTATTGTTTTATCAATAAGTTATATTAACTTGTTGAAACTTTGAAAAATCCAGAGATGTTTCAAATACACCCAAAGTCTGACATACAAACTCAATATCTTTGTCCTTGGATATATAAAATATGGATCATAATATACAGACCCATTGTCTTTCATCATCTAACAGTATATATCATACACATTTTTCAAAGTCATTATTTAACATCTAGTTAGTTGACTGAATAACATGCCATTATATACTACACTGAAATTTATCCAACCAATTCCCTATTAGCCATTTACTAAGTTTTTTTCTCAATATTTGGCTATAGAAAGTAATGCTGCAAGTGAATCTTCTTCATTGTTTTAGTATTTCCAGAGATGCTTTTATATGTAAAGAATCAACATATATTTTTATTGTTCCTCACCTCTTTTTTCATATAAAAATACCATAAGATAGTTTTATTTGTTTTTCTAAGTATATATCTTAGAGAATTTTCCATACCCAAAGAATAGAAAACTTCCACATACATACTTCTATTGTCTGCAAATAAAATTCCAGATGCATATAATCTCTATAAATATATTAAAATATGATATACACATAGAAGGCTTACTAGGTTATTTTTGGTACAAATTACAAAATTGAGTTGAAATTTAACTTAAAATGCAAATAGTTTCCATTTCTCAATCTTAATTTTTGCTATATCTTTTATCCAATGAAAGATAAAACACTCCATTCCTATACTACAAAGTGGCAGCCTCCTCAATTGAGTTGGGAAACTCAGAATTCTGTAATTTTTTCCTAAGAGATCATAGCCTTCTTCTGACTATCTTCCTAGCTACTTCCTATCAAATGCAAGCACAGCTCCAGCCAGTAATTATCTGCTCATCAATCTTTAATATGACTGTGTGAAATTTAATTGCTGATCTCACAACTGGTAATTCCAAAGCTATTTTTGCACATTCATATAATTGATCTCATATACATAAATAATTAATTTTTTGAATTCTATGAAATCTAAGTACTAACCTATCACAAGCAAACATACTTGTAGATCTTCTGTAACTTCTTTACTTAATTACAGATTGTTTTTTAATAGTGAAAATTGCCAGCAATACTATCAAGAAACCAAGGAAAAAAAACTCTAAGAAAGATCCTTCAAAAGTAGCTAAAGCATAATTATAGCTAGTTTATTTTAAAGGCCTGTGTTATGAGTAGGAAAACAACTAGAGAGAGAAATAAGCTAATTGTGTTACTAGCACTGTGGATGCCACATTGATCTACTACGTATTTCCTGAGGCATTTTGTTTCACAAGTATCAGACTAAACTCTTCAATGGACAGCTCTCCCCTTAAATATTTATAAATAATTGCTTCCAAGAGTATTAATTTCTATTTTCATTTATATTTTTATCTTATAGCAGTCCTCTTTCTTCCTTCTTTCCCTCCTCCTTCTCATAGCTTTCTGCCTTTCTTTTTCATTTTTTATTGTTTTTTTCTCTGTATTAATTACTTGGGTAGAATTCTATAAAATATTTTGAAAAGTTTCCCAAAAAAATCACCAAATTTTTCTAATATTTTTAGAAATTCCAATAGCTAACGTGACAGACAGATGGAAACAAGAACCTATTTTTATAGAACCCCACAGAAAATACCTGGCACCCTTAGTAGTCCATTCTAATACAAGGAAGAATTTTCTTTTCTCTGATTTGATTCCTTTGTACCCTTTAAATGCATTCTTTCAGTAGTTAAAAAATTACACATTTATCATTATCTGCATGATAACTCATATTTTTGAAGATCACTATAAAGTCTCTTCTGATGATAAAGTTTAATCCTTTAGCTGTTTTTCTTCTAAACTACTAATGTTTGTCAGACATATCTGAAAAATCCTTCAGTTTATATAAATTGTTGTTGGAGGAGTGTGGAGAAGGGAGGATGACTGCTGAATAAATGAACATTTTCTCCAAAAACTCTCCCATTCAATATTTTTTTCACAATATATCAGAAGCAAGTCCAAGTCCATTCTCCAGATTTGTAATATAAACAAAACAGGGACCCCTTATGCATATGGTTACTGAAGTCAAATCTAAGTGATGATTTTCTTGTACCAGCTATAAAAAGTGTGGTAAAGATGTAAACATGGATGGTTTAGTTGTTCAACAGTTATTGAAAGCCCACCATGTACAAGATACTGTGTTAAATGCTATGCAAAATGGAAAAATATAGAAAAAAAGTCAATGGAAATAATATAAGGAAATAAAAAGGTAGAGAAAATTACCCGTGTGACTACTTATAAGGGACACTGTACCCAAACATTCTAATACTCCTATAAGAATTCCTCCAAATTACCTTCTTAAACCGTAGACACAGAGGGGAAAATGATAAATGTATGCAAAATTAAATTCTTAGTGATGAGGAATAAGAGACTACCTTGCCTGCTCCAGTCGATCCAGCCACAGCCAACAATTGTCCTTTTTCTATCTTGAAGTTGATATCTTTTAAGACAGGGCTCCCAAGCAGGGAGAAGTTACTGAAGAAGAGGCTGTTATCACCACTGGAAATCTTTCTATTGTTATTGTTCAGTTTTGCTTTCTCCCATAATTCCCCAAATCCCTGTTAAAAATAAGAGATATGTTTTTTAGATATTTTCCATAGGTAATTGTTTTATATATGATTAGTTTGAAAGGCACAGAACACATGATCCATTTTTAAAAGAAATATTACTTTATAATTACATAGCACATGGTGTCTGCAACACATGATCAAAACATTTAAAAATTACTATAGTATTTAACAGAAACACAATAGCCCTGTCTCAGATCCTTGCCTGTTAGTAAATTTTAAATGTAAATTTAATTTAAAATCACACACACACACACACACACACACACACACACACCTTCTCCTATAAACTAAGTACGTATACATTCTTATTTAATTCTCAGCATACTATACAAGGTAGATTTCATAATTTTCTTTCAAAGCTGTGGACTCTGACTGCGAAAGGATAAACAACCTAAGTCACAAAACCAATAGGTCACAGAAAGGAATTACAGATCAAGTCCGGTTTCTACCCTGGTAACTACCCTCATACCTCTGAAGAACTCAAAGCATTTTTTTAATTATTGTGGACTATAAATGTGAGGAGATTGCCAGGTGATTTCAAATGAATTTATTTATATAAGAGAGCGGGGAAGAAGGATTCCCTTTTGAAAAATGCCCTGCCTCTCTAACTCTCCCAAGGAAGCTTTAGGTTAGTAGCTTTAAACTAAAATACACAACTCTAAAGACTGATCAGGAAGAAGCTGGTGCATCTTGTCCTAAGGAAATCTACGCCCAGATCATCAGCATCCATAGTTACTATCTCCTAAAATGAAACTGTGAGAGAATGTGCCTGTTGCCTGCCATGTCCCTGACCCACCTCTGTGTCACAATTGCCTTTCCCTCACTTTACTCAGGAGTAGCTACCTCTCACTTACTATACAAGTGAACACTACTCTTCGGTGGTTACACTCCAAGAGAAAAACAACCTGGGACTCAAAGGAGGGGAATGATCTACTCCTGAAAGAAAGTCTCACAAAAGCAAATCCAGAATATTGAAAAACATCTTATTTAACCCAGATTTCAAACTGAAAGTGATCTATGTCTTATCTATCTTAAAATTAAATCTCAGAAATGAGTTGAGATTAAGGCATTCTGTTTAATTGTTAAATTCTAATAATTATTAAAACAGATTATTTGTATCTTAAAGAGACTTTTTATGAGAAAAAGCAAGTCATATTTAGCTGGTTAGCTTGACAATGAGAACTGCCTTCATAAATTCATTTACTGGCCATAAATTAAATCAAATGAAAGTACATTCTAAAGCTTTGACAAAAATTCACTCAATACATTTAGACAATATGTAATAAACAGAAAATTAACAAGTCAACATTAAAATGCATCAGAGGTTTTTCAAAATTCTTTTTTTTTTTTTTTTGTGGCACCAGGAATTGAACTCATGACCTCGCGCTTGCCAGGCAGGCACTTAGGTCACTGAGCTAAATCCCCAGCCCTTTCAAAATTCTTTTAGGGCATACATGAACAAGCTTGAAGGCTACTTCAAGTTCTTAGGATGTGATATTTCATAAAACCAAGAAATGGTTATAATATTCCAGGAAAATGGATCTGGATGCACAGTGATTCAGATATTAAAGAATATTCTCAAGAATGGTAACTGGCAGTTTCAAGTATATATAGCAAAATGACAAAGGGTGCAATACACAGAAGTAGAATTTTTAAACTGAAAAGAACTTGGACTGTTAGAAGATTACTATTACTAATAATTTTTAATTCTGAACACAGAAGACACTTATTTCAGGAAATTTGAAGAACATGTGAATGAAGAAAGCAGAAAATAGAAATCACCTGTAGTATAGCCATATTTAACATTTTAATTGATATCTTTTTTACTCTTACATGTAAAAACAATAGACATTTTTACAACATTCATAAAAATTATATCTTAGGTTTGTGACCTGTTTTTTTCTAACATCATAAATCATAAATATTTCCACATACCATTTGAAGGACAGTAACATAGAGTATAAACTATAAATAGTTCTTTATTAGATAGATTCCTTTTTAGTTTAATCAATAATTCTATGATCCACAAACTTTGCTATAAATCTTGGGGCACATTTTTTAAATTCCTGTTTGTTTAGTATAAATTCTTATTTTAAAGAGAATAAAACCAAGCAAAACAAAACCAAATAAAGCCAATCAAAACAAGCCATGTGACACAGGACTTCAAAACAATAGGAAATCAACAATGGTTACCATAATGCTTCTTGTTGTCTTCAAAATAACTGCAGATACTTTTGAGACATAGTAAAAATCAAACAAAACAGAACAGAATAGAACCAATAAAAAAAAAACAATGAATGCAATAAAGGACTTCAAAACAAGATAATGGTAAATCCAAAATGGCTACAATAATATATCTTGCTATCTTTGAAATAGCTGCCCATGCCATCAGATATAATAAAATCAAACAAAACAAAAGAGAATAAAACCCAACCAAACAAAACAATGAAAATGATACAGGACTTCACAACAAGATAATAGTATAAATTATTAGAGTAGAATTTCCAGGGCAAAAAGTATATAAAATTCCAAGTCTTTCAAAATATAGTTTCAAATTTTCTTCTAGCAATATACGAGAATACTAGTTTTCAGGAATGAATTATCAACATTTGCATTTTGAATTTGATTTGGTTTGAGTTTATTTTTCCATGTGCATGTGTGTGTGTGTGTGTGTGTGTGTGTGTGTGTAGTTTTAAATGTAAAAATGGAATTTCACTATTAATTTTAATGGTATTTATTTGACTTCTAATAGAACTGAACATTTTCCATGTTTACGGGCCCCCTGGAGTAAAGAAAGAATGGTTACGATGCTCTTTATCTTTATCCCAACCTGTCTGTTATCTTCTCAACTAGATGGGTAAAGTCAGACAAGGCATCATAAAAAGTTTTAACTTAAGTTTCCTGAGTTGCTAAGAGCATGAAATGAGGTAATAGATGGGAAAGCATTTTGTATATAGTGAACCATCAGTCAGTTCTTTTTTAAAAACTAAGTGTCAGTGTGGTGAATGGAAAAGGCCTTGAAATCGGAGAAACCTATGCCCAGTATATTAGCTCTGCCCCAGGTAGTTGAGTAACCTTGTTCTAGTTATATAAACTCTCTAAGCCTCAACTTCCTAATGCATAAATAGAAATTTTACAGACTCTCAGGTTCAGGACAAAGGAGGAGTCGTACAATTCACAGGGATTTGCCCCTTGAGTGATGTCATCAAAGGAGATGGAGAATACTCAGGAATGAGTGAGTTTATGAAAGTTAAGAGTGAGGAATTTCAAGTGCATATGGAACATGCAGGAAATTGAGAAATACACACATGAAGTTCAGGAAAGAAATGAGGGCCAGAGGTCTGTATGTAAGAGTCCTCAGCACACTGACATCAGCTGATGTTGGGTGAGGTCACTGTCAGAGGAGCACAAAATGCTGGAAGATGCCGAAGGGGGCATAGTGGCCCCACACCACTGAAGGACAGGCAGAGAAGAATTAAATTCATAATTTGGTGTGGTAGTCTAACTTAAGTGATAAATTCTAGAGGAAAAAGACAGTTTCATAGATTGGTGATGGCAAAACTCAGATTGCAACAGAGAGAAGTCCACAGTGAAGAAGTAACAACAGTTTTCACAACAAAGAAAAGATGAGTGATTCCTTAGGGAATGAAGGTGAGTGGGCGAAGGTCAGGGAAGAAATTTTTAAACTTGAAAATACCTAAACATGAGAGAGAAACAGTTGAAAGTTCCAAAGAGAGTAACTGCAGTTTCCCTGTTTTAAGAAGAAGCAGCAAGAAAATATTTCAGACAATGGCAAGAGTAAACATGTATCTTCTTTGAGACTGAAAATAAGATGGAAAGATAATTACAAGGGTCAGAGAAAAGTTGGAAGCACTCATATGTAATGATGGTCTCTATTTTCCCTATGTATTATAGAAGACAAGGCCACCTCTCATGGGTGGGCAAATTCTGAGGGGATAGGGCTTTCCAGCTTTCAGAGAAATGGTAAAGGAAACTAATGGAAGACAAATGAAAATGATTTTTCAAGGAGTACAGGGCCAACTGAGGTTGAAACAATATATGTATAAAACTTACAGCTGAATAGTGTATAATTTTCCCAGATACTACTTCCTTCTCCAAAGGTAATAAAGTCAGTATTTTGCATAGGGGAGGAAAAAAAAAAAAAGCAAAGGAAAAGGGAACTGAGAGTGCAGTTAGGAGAAGCACTAGAATGACTGGTTTTGGGATAAGAAGATAAACAAGAGAAGGAAATCCAAAAGAGAATGAGAGCGATTAGAAATCTCCATGAAATTGAAAGACAGTAAAGATAGGACTAAGAGATTGGGAGATCTGGAGGATTAGGAAATTCTGGGCTGAGAAAGAGATTTCAGAGTGTGACATTTCCAAGGCAGGGTAAATCTGATCACTAGCAAATCTCAGGATATGACAAAGAGATAACATTTTTTAAGTCACTGGGAAATACCAGTGTTAAGGGCAGTACTAGAAGGATTATTCATGCAGATGTTGAAGTCCCTCACATGACAATAGAGATTTAACAAACACCACCAACCTAATAAATAATCTAGAAGTGTCTGGAGTATAAGTGAGTCAAGACTGGAGGCCAGACAGCAGGCAATGGATCAGTGAATGAGCTCTCAATTGTGACATCTGAGTCCAAAATCCAGCTTCAGTCTTGGTCAATTGTGTAAAATGAATCAAGTCTCTTAGTTTTTCAAAAACCTTAATTTTTTTATCAGTAAAATGGGATATTTATATTCTTTAAGTTATAAGAGTGTTATAAAGTGCTATAGTTTTATCTGACATGTTCCAGTTGCTTTCCTCACAGGCCTGTGTATTAAAAACTTGGTCCTCAGTCCATTGTACTACTGGGAGGTAGTAGAACCTTTAATTGGTGAGGCCCAGTTGGAGAAAGTTAATAACTGGTGCATGTCCTTGAAAGGAATAATGGGACCACCATCTTTCCCTCACTTTGCTTCCCAAACACAGTGAGGTGAACAGCCCCCTCTGCCAGTTGCTCCACTGTACAGTGCAGCCTCACCACCAACCTTAAAGCAATGGTCCAGCCAGAAATGGCTGAAATCTCTGAAACTATGAGGTAAAATAAACCTTTCCTCTTTTTAAGTTGGTAATCTCAGGTATTTTGTCATAGTGACAGACAGCTAATTAAAAGATAAGAATTAAGTGGGACAAAATATATGAAGTGTGTATCCTAGTGTCTGACACATAGTAATGACTCAAGCATGCTACTTACTTTAGTAGATGGAATCAGAGGGGAATGGAGGGTTTTGGTACCAGAGTAGGAAAACAATCATCTGAAGGTTGTAGTGAAAATGTCAAAGCTAATGATTGGTCCTTCATGCCTAGAAAGGCATTTGAAATTTCTAAAAGCAAAGTACTAAAATAAGTCTGATTCATACTCTGTTCCACAAAACACTTTTGCTATGCAAATAAGGAATAACCTGTATCTTTTTAAAAATTAAGTAAAACAATACCATATTGATCAAATTACATAAATAATCAAATTTAAAATATCACAATTTAGAAATAGGATATTAGTTTTGTAACTCCTACTTTTTAGTCAACTGATATAAATGATAAAGCATGAATGATAAAGAAGAAACTCAGACGGTACTCCTGGCAATAGAAGGTATTCTTCATATATTTTGTCCCATTTAATATTTTTTCTCTTGATGCTGAAAATTATATTTTTCTGAATGAGTAGTGTATAAGAATTTTCAATAGTAAATGAAAATAAGTAAAACTTGTTGCAAAAAGATACATTGGTATATCTTTCCTATGTCTTTTTGTTGACTTGTATTTTAAGTAAATGGTATTCTCATGAACACTTGCATAAAGTATTCTACTCTTCACAATAAATTTTTAAGACAAATATTGATATTCACCAATTTACAAATGAAGAACCAGGGGTTCCTTAATGTTAAAATAACTAGATTTGGATTTACATGAAAAATAAATGGCAGAGCCAGGATTGCACCAGCCTCAAAACCTATTGGCTTTGTTTATTACTTCTGAATCTGTTATTTGAAACAAATTATATGACTTTAAAAACAAGAGAATTTTATATTGCACCTCTTGTTTCTGAGTTTCTGCTTCTTAACTTATATAATTGATAGAGTAGTCGCTTCTCATAGTTCTATCATTTATAACATCATACTAACTTTATTCTCCATTGAATGAAATCTAGATTCATACTAGAAGAGAACACTTGTGTTTTCATAGAAAACAATTTTTTAAAATACCTCCTCCCAGAAGGCTGTTACATTCTCCATTACTACTTCGGTAGTTGTTAGGTTATATTCCAATGTCTTACATTCTTGCTTTTGTAAGAAATCCTATTTATTAAAGAGAACAAAAACATACAGTAGAATCAGAATGACATTAATACATTATTACATCATTTGTATTATACTAGTGCTACATCTTATAAATGAATTTTAACAATTAGAAATTAACAAAAAACTATATAATAGTTTAATAAAATTAATTTGACAAGCACTGTAATTTATAGTTGAAATACACTTTTTAAATATGTGATAGTTATGACACTCTTTGTATATAAGATTTTAACATATAGCTGATTCTTCCTTATACTATTAATATTAACCTTAGTGAACAATTTATACAACACTCCTGAATTACTACCAATGTGCCTCAGCTCAAAGTTAAAGCAGAAAAAACCAATACCTTTATATTTATAGCACATTTTAATGAGATGCATCATTAGCATTACCTCTATGGGTTAAGAAAAAGTGTGAAAATTTGATATAACTAGTTCAAAGGCATCTAACTGTGATTCCAAGAGTGGGGCTCTCTGGGAGACCGATCCACACATTTCTTAGGGAAGTCAGAAGCATAAGAAAGACATAATTCTAGGCATCCTGACATCTTCTGCCACATGAAGTCATGAGAAAAACCTGGTGTTGGCCTGGCCTCTACCCTTCCTTTTGTGCTGCACCATCTTACTGTCTTTTGGTTTCACTCATTTTCTCCAAGTTTCCAGCTTTGCTTTCTAAATCTGTTTCTTAGTCTCTGTATTCCTGTTTAGTTGCTCTCTGGTCCCTGTGATACATACTGTCTCTCTGTTTCTATCTCTCTGTCTCTCTCTGTCTCTGTCTCTCTCTGTCTTTCTCTCTGTCTCTCTCTTTCTCCCCCCCATCTCTTGGCTGTGATGGAGCTAGCAGAGGAAATAAGATTATTCTCAGAGAAACTATGATTCTGAGCTATAGTCACTACTTTATCTAAATCAACAATCTCCAACACACGTTTTCAGGGTCCAAATGGATGATATACTTAAGGAAAGGAGATGATACAGAGTGTGATGAACTAGTTAGGGTTGGTGCTCTGAGAGAGGGCAGCTGTCATAGCTTGTGAAGAAGGAGGACCTAGATACAAAACTAGGTAACAGTTCTTCAAAATGCTGAAGTCATGTGTGTAGCAGAGTGTAGGGGAGGTGGTAGGAGGGATATCTTACTTTTTGAAGGCCGGCATCTAATTAAAATTTTGAAAATGTAAAGCCCAAACACAGATCTAGAAATCAAAATCAAATTTGTGGGCCACTATTTGCAACCTCCAGCATAGATAAAATAATGGCAGAACCACCTAAAAGTGCTCTCCCTTTCACTCTTCATCTTCATTTCTATCACAGTGATTTATTTTCTGGGTTAAATATTTGAATACAAATTAAAAGACTATAATGAAACACTTTCATCTGCTTATTAAACATACACAAGTTCTTTCAATTAGCTCTGTATTAATTAAGTTTCCTCATGAAGACTTCCAAAATTCTGATGATTGGCAACACCGAGCATTGCTGAGATTTTAAGGTACTTGATATGGCATAAAATGCCATTCTCGTTCATCACACTATACAGGGAAATGCTAGGAAAACTTTAATATGAGCATTCCTAGTAGTAGCTTATAAGCTTTATAACTTCCTAGTGAAGGATGTTTCCTTTTCAATTTTTGTGCATGTTTACAAAGTTTATTAGAAGTGATCTAGTCACAGATTTTTTTGGGTGAAACTTTCCAGATTATAGAAATGATTATTTCTAATTTCTTTGACATATGAGAATTCTGCAGGACTTCATTTAATTGCCCATTATAAGGACCACACATACGCTTCAAGAAAAGAAATACTGTGCATTATATAGGTCTGAAACCAATAATTCATCTTTAGATAATTTGCTTGCTAGAAAAATTCTAAAATGCCCTGTAAATTCATAGCATATGATGCACAGTTATTCCACTTTACCTGTATTTTATTTATTGCTCCAAGAGAGTCATACCATGTTTGTACAGCCCAGGGGAATTGCCGTGTAACTGCCATGCGCAGAACAATACAAAATGAGATGGTTGTAAATATTTTTCGAAGTATGATTCCTTTGAGGAGCGCATAGGGAAGCACAGATAAAAATACTACAAAGAACCCTGAGAAGAAGAAGGCTGAGCTATTGAAGTATCTCACGTAGGCTGCTTTCCGGGTCAGCTTCAGTTCTGTTCTACAAAAAATAAGAAGAAGAAGATTTGGGATGTTACCTTATTTTTCATCTATCAGGCATTCTGAATGCATGTTTTGAACATGGGCTCTAGAGTGTTTCTGCCTGTGTTCTGATCCTGGCTGTACTCTCTCTGAGCTATGTAACCTTGGGCAAGATGTGAAATCTCTTTGGGACTGTTACCTTACACGAAAAGGGGACAGTCATGAGTGTACCAATGTTTGGCACAAACATATAAATGTTATTAAGGTTTAAATAATAATCAGCTATTATATTATTTATATACCTTTATTCACTATTAACCTGTAAGACTTATGAAGAATGATGACTTGTTTTGTGGATTCATTTGTTGGCTTTTGCTTGAGTATGGAAATGAGGGCAATTTTCATGATTTATGAAAAAGATAATTTATGATTACCAAATGAATTCTTAACAATTTAGAAAGTCTACCTTTGCTATGAGGAATACTAAAGTAACATATACATCTCAGAGGAATGGTCCTCAAACGTTAGCATGGGTAAAAATGAACTTAGACACTGTTAAAAGGCCTTCTCAGGCCCACCTCTACAGATAGTGATTGATGAGTCTGCAGCAGGTTTCCAGAAGCTGTATTTTAGAAAAAGAAACCAAGTGGTCCTGGTGTTCAAAAGTCTTGGAAATTATGGGAGTAAATGCTACATCATCTGTCTCTCATTTCAGTGTAATTCTTTGCAATTATATTGCATTATAATTTCAACTTTCCAGTCTTAGCTGCAAATATGAACTATTTTTTAATACATACATGAGGTTCAAAGGTTCCAACAGGCAGGAAACAAGCACAGAGGCTGGGAAGAACAGAAGATGATGGTGCCTTTGACCTCGGTCCCACTCTCCCAGAAACCATAAAAGCTGGAGTCACTCATGATCTTCTCTGCCCAGCTCTCGCACAGGGAAAGAGCACTAGTGCTACATATAAGAGGAAAGTCTTGGTAGGGTGAAGTAGTAGCTGGGCTGGGGCTATTTCTGGAGGGTACCTGGCATGTAGGTACTAGTTCTGTAGAGTTATAGAATTCAGAGAAGTGATTCTCAAGTGGCAGAACTCAGAGGAAATCTATTTTTCTTATCGAAAGAAAAGAAAACATATTCCTTAGGATACTGCTGGAAATGAAATCCAACATATCCAACCTAGATTGGGATCAGTCTAATGAGGTCTAATATTTACCTATTTTAGCAATCTGATATCAAAGACAGATTATGGATTTAGACTCTCACCTAGGTTTGCCACTTGGCTTTGCCAGTTACAGCTACAGCATCCTAAGCAAGTAGCTCTTTCCTCTGATTCCATAGACTACACATCTAAGGAAAAGAAACATAATTCCTCCCTTGTGAAGTTCTTGTCAAAATCTAATAAAAGTATAGCCCTGGAATCTAATATTTAGAATTTACAACATGTATCCTTTTTCAATAGAAAAAAAAATATATACATATCTAGAGAGAGAGAGAAGAGAGAGAGAGAGACCAGATAGTACTTACAAAATTATAGACAATACTGTTTACAAAATGTTAGCATAGTATTAAAGTTGTTGAAATATATTAGAAACATTTGAGAAAAACAAAGAGGTCATAAGAGAAAAGAATAATGGCTCCAAGAACACTTAAAAGAACCATCCAGAAAACAGTACTCACCATAATAAAATCATTAACACTCTATGAGTCATAAAGACAGTTTATCACTTTCATATAAAAAATTGAAAGTGACTTTATCACAAAAGAGCAATAAAAGAGCAGATTCTCAAGGAGCTTTGCACCATAACCTTTTGCCTAGTTCAACAGTGGCCCAGGCTAAGGTCATCGCCCCTTTGAAGTGCATCTTGTCAGTCTTTTCCGGAACATTATATTTGCTCTCTTGAGTAGAAGCAATTCTTGCTTTCCATATTTATACTAACACTTCCCAGTATTTTTAAGTAACAATTCCATGCTGGATTACATAAGATAAAACTAGATGTTTGCTACTGGAATTGGTTGAACAGAAATACAGAGTAGAAAGAATGGATTTCATCATTTGAGGAAGAAGAGAAAAATAACTGTCAAGAAAAATCAGGCTGGTAAATGACTTGGCCATGAGTTTTTCCTGAGGCCTGAGAAAACCAGATCTTCTGATAACCTCCTCCTCACCCTTGCCATCTCCATGCTTGTAGGTACAGTGTGATGAAGCACTCACTTGTTAATGAAAAAACAACTTCTACCAAATGAACAATTATTCTGAGATCTTAAAGGATGTTTCAGGAAAGAAAATGCAATTCTTTTCCTGGATTTGTCTTGAAAGGCATAACAAAAACAGGTGACTGACAATGTTTGGGAAATAAATACTCTTGTACTCTTTCTATTTACATGGCAAAGGACTTAACATTTCACCATTTCATTTGTTGTTCCAATCACACACCTGTAGCTCAGTTAACTATGGTCTATAGAGTTCCTAATAATTCATATGCATACCATCCCAAAGAGTACTCTTCTTTTTAGTACATGTTTTCCCATGAAACTTTCATGTGCCATACATCTTGCAATAAGTTGTCTCTTTAGTGATATACTCTCACTGTCTCCTACTACTTTTTTTGATTTCAGTTTTAGACCATGGAACTCAACTAACAAAAAGTGGCTTCATCGTTACCAAAACGCTCTAGTCTATATTTTGCCCAAAATTATTTCAGTGATAAATCTCAGTCTATGCTATACATTTTTACTGGATATAATCTTTACTAATCAGTGAAAGATTATCTGAGAAGAAAGAAGACTAGATATAGGTGTCAAGTACTAATTCTTTCTCAGAAAATGGCTTTCACTACTCGATCTGACTTTGCCTTAATGAATAGATTGTAGGAATACAACTTATGGATACTACCTCATGACATTATTCCAAAATTAAAGAATGAATATAATTTGTCCAATTAGAGATTTTTACCATTGTTCATGAGTTACACCACATAAATTAAGTAACATATAATAATAGTAATTTATTTGGTTCAGAATTATATACTATATCAACTCCACTTAAGATTTAATTAACCACAAGAATCACAATTATTATTTTAATCAAATAAGTGTATTAAACAACTATAAAGAAATTCTTTAATAAAGTATGAATATCTTTGTAATGTAACATATTTTTGGATCAACTATGTAAAACCATAATAATTTTATGCAACTAATGCTTGAATATTGACATACGTCAATACAATTATTTCATTGTCAGTAACTTCAAATATAACCTGAAAGTCCAACATGACAGATTCATTTTTTAAATATTAAGAATAAAATTGTTAATAATACTGTAATTATGAAAACTTACTGTCTTAGGTTTTCGATCATTTTTTCCATTGCTTCCTCCCAGCAGTATGCTTTAACAGATTGGATATTTTCAATCATTTCTGAGGTGATCACAAGTCTTTCATTGATCTTTCCAGCTCTCTGATCTCTGCAAATCAATTAACCAATAGTGAGAACAAGTCAAATTATCCATTAATAACAGCTCAAGTGGAGATACCTGCCTGTAATCCAATCTACTCACAAGCTTGAGAGAGTATTGCAAGTTCAGCAGTAGCCTAGGGAATTTAGCAAGACCCTATCTCAAAATTAAATTTTTTAGAAGGGCTGAAAACATGGTTCAGCAACAGAATGCTTGCTCAAGCCCCTGGCATGCACAAGGCCCTGGGTTCAATCCCCAGTACTTTAGAAGGAAAAAAAGTGTTCAAAGTTTTAAAAAGAGCCACATTTATTTTATTAAACAGGGATTTATTTTATTATCAAATAGACAGTAATAAAAACAATAGCTACCACTTAGTAAATGCCTCCTGTATTTGATGGATTCTATACATTATCCTGATCCTTATGATGGTCTATGAAAAGTTACTATCTCCATTTCAAAAACCAGTTGGAAAAAGTGTATAGTTTGAGATTTAAGCAATGACCTAACTCCAAAATTTGTAGCTTTTATCATACTCTAGTTGACAAACTCTCAATATCCTCTATTATAAACAATGACTGGCATCATGAATTCATTCTGCAGTAAAAATAAATTAAGACACTGGTATTATGATCTATGAACCAGAGTAGGAGAAACCAATGAACTTTACACAAAATTTATGTATTTCCTCCAGTTCATATAAACATTGTATCTGCTTTTTCTTAAATCTTATGAACTATGAAAATGCACCTA
Organism: Cuniculus paca; assembly: GCA_004365215.1. Taxonomy (NCBI): domain Eukaryota; kingdom Metazoa; phylum Chordata; class Mammalia; order Rodentia; family Cuniculidae; genus Cuniculus; species Cuniculus paca. The sequence goes on from RJWT010000017.1 coordinate 46,735, forward strand.
ATCTTAACATAGTTATAAAGAAGCTCTATGTATTGATAACCAAAAAAAATGCCCCAATGGTATAGGGAGTATTATTTATGCCACTAAAATAATTTGATTTTAGTGATACCATATAGATCAAAATTTAGTGCCTACAGAAGTCTAGGTTTTACTAAACGAGCTTTTTGAAACCTTGATTTAAAACCTTTCAAACTATGACAATGGACTGCTACCTGTACTTCATCATCATTTTCCCTAGCCCAGCTTGAAAAAGGGCAAGGACTATCAGGAAAGCAAGGCCGCAGAAGGCAGATGCCTGTAACAAGTCCCAGAGCAGCCCCATCAGGAGAGTCACTTGTAAAGGAGCAATCCACACGAAATGTGCCAATGCAAGTCCCTAAAAAACAAAAGCACAGTAAAAACAAGTGGAATGTTATCCTCCATCCCCAAAATCAAGCAAATAAACAATCTTATATGAAAGAAAATGTGCCTGGTACTTTAGCAGTCAAACACTTCATGATTCTGAGTACACTAAAATCTTGGTTTTGATTACTTGGAGGATATAGAATATACATTCTACATGTAAGACTAGGTTTCTCCAAGTCACTGGACTTTTTAACTGTTTTCATTCAGTGGAACTGAGTCCAAATATCTTAAATACTGTGTCCATAATCTATTTTAAATAATATCTTGTTTTTAATAAACCAAAAGTCATCACATAGAATATGAGAAAACAAAGGACTATCTTCAGAGGTTTATCTCTATTAAGTGACAGAGACATTCAGAATAAATATAGTATATGCTCAGCTCCGCAATAATTTATTTAGCACCTTCTATAGGTTCAATGCTATATTAAATACCAGAAATGCAAAGATAAATAAAACACATTTTCTGCCCTCAGGGACCTTAAAATTATTGGTCATATAAGACAGCACAGAACAGGAACTGCTCAAAGTATCATATTCGGGCAAAGTAAATAACCAATTTAAGGTATTAAAAGGAAGCAAAGTTTGATAAGGATTAAGTTTTGAAAAACTAAGAGGAAGCAAGGTGTCCTTGAGTTGGACAGTGCCACCAGATCTCCAATGGTACTCAATTATGCAATTTACATTTCTCAGTTTCCAGAAACAGCCAAAGGAGGTATGAGTAAAACTTAACTACTTCTTACTGTTATCAGACATGGGAACTTCAGTTTTGGGGTCATATAGTTTCTAACATAATTCTTAAAAGATTTAGTCAATAGGCACATACTTCATCAAATTTGTTCAGGTTGTTGGAAAGGAGACTAACAAGTTGTCCAATGCTTATTTTATCTAGAACACGGCTTGACAGCTTTAAAGTCTAAAAGAAAAACAGGGGATTAGATGATGCCAACAAAAAAAAAAAACCAAATAGATTTAGAAGCAACATTACAATAAAGCTAAGGAATCAGGCTACTGAGCATGCAGTTTTAAGTAAAGGTATAGAAATTATTTTATATTCACTCAGCTTTGTATCATCTCAGATTTATAAATATTTCTCTTAACAGCAAATAGACTGACATCCCTCTAGTTTTATTTTGCAGCATGTAAATAGTAATAACTATTTTTTCACTTCCACAATAATAATGACACTGTACTTAAATATCCATTTAAATAATGTGATTTTCTAGGGGTGGGTTTGCTTTTACTTATAAGACACTAAAACTTGAGATTGAAAACTTGGCCTTAAATTTTCATGAAGTCCTACATTAACTCTTTTGAATAAAAGGGTGTTAAACTCAATAAAAGTATACCATGAATAATTAAATCATTAATAATTTTATGAAAGAGTATATGAAAAATAAAAAATATTTAAATTTTAAAAAAAACAATGCTATGTGTAAAATACTTAATTGATAAATTACACATTAAAGTTATTAAATTGTGATTATGAAACACAGTAACACTTTGCCTGCAAAATGTAAGAATTGATTAGCTGTTAGATGCTTTGACTAGAAAGCACCCATCTAATATGTGTTTCAAATGAATCAAATTAATCACATATTTATTGAGCATTTAGTAGATGGAAATCACCATACCAATGCCTTGGTAACTACAATTTATTAAAAAATAATTCCTGCCCCAAAATAGCATAGGATATAAGTAACTAAGTATGAGAAGCTAATGAATTAAGGAAAATAGAAAATAAGATGGCTAACAGAAAGTTCATACTTCTGGTTAGAAAAATCTGGAAAGATTTGGTAGAGATAAGTCTGGAACAATGGATAGATAATGAGAGATGAAGAAGGAATCAAGGAAATTAATTCCAAACATTCTCAGAGTAATACTGGAGGGAGGAAGTGTACCACTGAACTGGTTTTCATGTGTTTAGTAGCAGATTCAGTCTCAGGCGAACTTGAGTTCTGCACAGGGTAAAACATGGAGGTGTGTGCACAGTAAGCATTTAGTGAATAGTTGTTAATCTATTATTTCTGAATTCTCAAACTTTATAGACAAAGTTCAAATTTTATTTGTATTTAAACTCGTTATTTCAAGTATAATGCATTATAGTTGCAGAACCTGGAACAAAACCAAAGAGTGCTCTATTACAAAATTTGAAATATTATAGAAAGAGTCCTCCATGTCCCTGCCATGAGGATGAAACAGGTCAGATATGAGGAAGAGTAAGACCTTGGAACATTCAAAACAAGGCTCACTTTAGGAAGCAAACCAGCCACATGGATAAGTAGTTGTATTCTTTAGTGATGATGCTAAAGATAGGACAATAAGTGTGGCTAGCAAGATAAAGCAAACTAGATAAGAAAACATATCCAACTTTGAGAAAGAAATACAGATAGAATAGCTTTCAACTGTTTATTAACTCATACTGGATCTGATGCACATACATTACTGCTTTATGTTAAATATTATATGCACATTTGTTTACAAACTAAGCTTACTCCTTATTTGACACCCCTTTCACCTTACTACTATATTTCAGCACTTATTTTCTTTTCCCTAGTGGGTCAAAACTCTCTACTTCAGAGATTGTAATTTTCTCACTTTGAAACTCTGAAGCAATTTTTCCACAAAATTCTGGGCTTCCAGGTCATTGTTTTCTCATCCATAAAACAGGGATAATATGGAATGTGGGGTGCATCAAATGAGAACATACATCTAAACCAATTAGAAGCTTTCCAAGCACACTTCGCTGCTATTATTATGATAATAAGTAATCCTTATAAGTATTTATTGAACAAAATTTAAGTTTCTTTGATAGCAAGCAGTGTAGGTTCTATTCCTAATAATTCCTCATTTTTTGACTTAAATAAAATTTCTCGGTCAAAATACAATTTTTATAGATTTACCATCAGAATTTTCTTGCAACTTCTGAACTGATGATATTGCAGCTGAAATGATTCAATTAAATTATTGACTCTATGTTTTCCATTGCCTCTATAAAGGCATTCTTGAACTATAAATGACGGCTATTGAAGTTTTACAGCACAATTGACCTTGTATGTATATCATGGAATTGTTATGGGTTATTCGCAAGAGGTGAATTTCATATCCACATCCCTCACAAGTTAAAAATATATCAAGTTTTTATATTGAGGGAAGAAAACAGAAAATAAAGCAATAGCCAAGTGATTTAATTAAATCAGCTTTCTTCAATGACTTGTAACAAGGAATCACATATGGTGTTGCATCAGATTGGTGAAAGCACTTGTCATAGAAATGACCTTCAACTGTGTTTGGAAGGTAGCCAAATATTAATTTGAATTCACCTAAATCATGCCTCAGAAACTTGAGCTCTTGTCTAGATAATATACACAAAAAAATAGAATATGATTTCAATATATGTGCTGTTTCAAAGTTTGGCAAAAGTGAAGCAGACCAACAACTGGAGGAGGAAAGGGAAAGGAATGAAAAAAAGAATTAAAATGTGCTACATACACATACCAATTCCTTACAAGGGATATCATCATTATGCACTGCGAATGTATCAATAAAATAAATTATTATATAAAAAAGTAACAGATTCACAGGATGATAAAAATCCAACTCAAAATAAGTCATTGAATAAATGTTAATCATTTGTGACAGTGTTACCAGCTATGACAACTAATTAAGGTAGAAATATTAATTGCTTAGGTTATCATGACATATTATGAATGACACTGTAGTTAGTGAACATAAAGTCAAACGGTGGTTTAATATATATTTTGTCCATGACTTTTATATAAACCATGTGTTATCTTAATGGGGGACCATGGATTTGAAAAAAATTTCCTGCTGGGGTAGAGACCTCTTGCCTAACATGTGGGAGGTCCTGAATTCAAACCCCAGTACTGCAAAAAAAAAAAGTAAAAAAACAGAAAGAAATTCAGTAATTAACTACATGGTTAAAAATGAAACTTACAATACAGGCAGTTTAGAGAATATGCTTAATTATTATCACTTGAAGTAAACTGAATCATCAAAGAAAATTAAAAACATTACTTATTTTTGCCACTGAACAGGCATTTGAAATTAATTTCAGCATATCCCTTGCTTGTATCATTTCATCACCTACTTCAGAGCCCTTTTGACATGTACCACGGAGCATACATGTATCGTGAGTCTACATAAGAAAGTATTACCTTCTTATAAATCAAACTAAACATAGCTATTCTCATCTGCATTCCCATGTGTTGAAGGCCAAAAATGGCTGGGTGTAGGAGCAGGGTCCTCACAGTAAACAGCAAGCATAAACCTATGCCCAAGTAAATGGCGATGGAGCGTTCTTCCTGGTTATCTGGGTCATAGGAAGCTATGATTCTTCCCAGTAAGAGAGGCTGTACTGCTTTGGTGACTTCCTGAGAAGAGGAAAAACAGAGAAATTATATTTCATTTCTGTTTTATAAAATACCCTCACAATTTCTACACAAGAAGTCTCATTTTAGCCATGTGTGGTGGTGCATGTGTGCAGGAGGGCAACTTAGTGAGATCATACCTTAAAATAAAAACAAAAAAATAAAAAGGGGCTGGAGGTGTAATTCAGTGTAAAGACCCTGGGATCAATCCAAAGTAATACACACACACACACACACACACACACACACACACATATACGCACACACACACCCACAGAGTCTCATCTTTAGAAGGTTTCAAAGGGACTTGCAGAGAAGATCATTTATGGAACTCCTGACACTAGATATCCAATATCTGGATATTTTGAAATAAGATTTGGTATTTGGTTTCTAACCCAAGTCATCAAAAGACAAGTTTATGTATCAGGTATTTTTAACTAAAAAGTAAATAAAAGCCATAAAGTAAAGGGTGCTTTGTGAAATGGTTTGATAATTACCTACATAGCATACAGTAGTTCCTAAAATTTTCTTTTGATTCCATAACATCTCTAGGATACTTATAGCAGGCATTATGATTTTCATCTGCAGATGAAGAAACAGGCCAACAAGACCACATAACTTGAAGTAATCTCAAAATAGAACTTCCAAAATCCTTTTGAGGAATGCATTATTTTCAGAATGAACATAATTTTTCAAGATAGCTGCCACAGAGCAGAGCTGACTAAACAAAGGAGGAGCATGCCAGCACTCATGGTATTAAAAACCTAGCCACTTGCAGTGCCATTCCCCTCCCCATCTGGAATGGGTATGAATTTCAGTGTAGGAGTCTGCCAATGGATCTACATCAGACCAATTTCCAACAACTCAACTCCTAAAAGGTCCTCAACTGATTGAAAAGCCAAACTGTCCATCAAATTCATTACCGTTTCTCCCAAACATATGTATAGGAACACATGTGAACACAGAAGTTCTAATTATTACTCATCTTGCTAAGGTGTCTTCAAAAGGGAAAGATATGTAATTCTCCATTTTATCTCATTTTGTCTCAGGATGATCTAGTGAATGGGGAACAGGGGAAGAAATCCTCTATGGAGATGATGTCATGCTACTTGCTTTCATTTCAAATATACATTTCCAAGCCAGACTGCTGGTCACTGTATTTGTCTCTTTCTCCCTTTGATTAGCTTTTTTTTCATTGTTCATGTCTTTTCTAAACCTCGAATGCCCAGTACCACTAGCTCCTCATTCTCAACAGAGGATCATGTATTCTACATCAACTTCATTCGCACAGAGAATCATAACCTACACATGGCTTTCATTGATCTGACTGACCACTCATTTTGTGTAGCTGCTCATTCTGTAGTTTATATTCAAAACTTCATTTCATACCTGTATAAACTAAGATCCAAAGATAGGAAAATATTCAAAACTTTATGTTTCCAAAGTAATTAGAAACATGAACTATTATAATTCTTTTCTCTCACATAGTCATATTTTAGATGAGCTTGAATCACAGCAAACAGACAGATAGGTGCTAAAATCTTACCCAGTTATAACATGTTAATAGTTTGCCAAATCCCCTTAACAAAACTTGTTTTTTAAAAAGTACATAATTACTATTTAGTGTTTATCATTTTATGCATGCTTCATACTTACATTACATAGGTATGTACCTTATATTACATAGGTGTACATTATATATATATATATATATATATAAAATGGTTGATACATTGTGTCTACTTGAGAAGTTTAGAAGTTTAACTAAGCAACTCAGCAGGGGGCTAGGATTCTTACTTTGTAAGTATCCTGAGCCTGTGCAAAAGGAGGGCATGGAGATGGTGTTGAGTGCTATACCCACTCTAGTGGGTGGTAGCCTGCTTACAATATAAGGAAAAAAAGAGGTGTGTTCTCCCCTTTTTGCTTTTGTTGCTTTTGCTGCCTTCTGCTGCCATGAACTGTTGCCCCTCACCACCATGCCACCCTGCCTTGGAACTGGCTGCTTAGGATTGAAACTTCCACAAACTGTGAGCTAAATAAACCTTTCCTTCCTTCATTCTGGGTATTTTGTCCCAGCAACAAGAGAAAAGTAACCAAGACAATACATCTTATATTATTACATAGATATACATCTTTAGAACATATATGTAGAATTGTTTTTGAGGTCGAAATTTTGTGTCAATTGCATTACAGTGTGCTTTTTGCAATTTTTTGCTTAATACTGTGTTTTTGACACTTATCCCATCAGTGTTTGCACAGCTACCTTATTTACTTTCAGTGCTATTTAATGTGCTATCCTGTGGGGAAAATATCAGGCTACTTGCCCATTGCCTACCCCGGGGCTGGTTGTGTAGTTTCTTCTATTAATCTATTACAATCAGTGCAAATATTGGCGTGATTGTTTTTATAAGGCTCCTTACATATATGCCAAGATTTCTCTAGACCAGATGATTTCATTTCAAAATAATCTTTAAGTTAAAACATTTCAAGCCCAAAGCATAATTGTTTCAAATATAAGTAGAAAGATTATTTGAAGAACCTCTAAAGTTACCTCATATTTTTCTTGTGTATGGTTACTTACTAATATTATCTTCATCACTTCCACTTGTTTGCAGTATACTTTATAGCACTTTATACCAAGAATATAGAACAATTTAATATTGAAAATTTAATTAATAAAATTCCAATAGACTACAAATGAATCTATAATTACCTCAATAACAACAGAAAAGAAATCCTGATAAAGCTTAAATATCTGTGTCTGACTAATGTTCTTAGTAAACTTCAATATAAGCCGGATCTGGTGGCGCACGCCTGTAATCCCAGCACTCGGGAGGCTGAGGCAGGAGGATTGTTACGAGTTCAAGATCAGCCTGGGCTACAAAGTGAGCTCAAGGCCAGCCTGAACGGCATAGTGAAAGCCTGTCTCAAAAAGCAAGGGCTGGGGATTTAGCTCAGTGGCCTAAGTGCCTGCCTGGTAAATGCGAGGTTGCAAAGTTCAATCCCTGGTGCCGCAAAAATAAATAAATACATAAATAAACTTCAATATGAGCTACTTCATGAAACTGAGGAAGAATTTTTCCCTCAAAACAATAATCAGGACCATAGTTAACAGAATTCTACAAACATTACTTTTAACACTAGAAAAAAAAAAAGGAATACTGCAACAATACATTTTTCTGGAATTTATACCTAACGTAACCCTATAAGAAAAATGACTGAGATATGAAACTGGAAAGAAGAAACAAAAAATATCACTGTCAGCATAAAATATGATTGTCCATATAATAATTTGAGTAAATCAAGAGTTTAATAGTAGAGGTTGTTTAAAAAATAATTACTAAGAAAACAGATCCCTAAGTAAAAAACAAAATAATTACTGAAATAAGTATTCTTATATTTTGTATAAAACATTACTGGGTATATTTTTAAAATCTCAAACAGAAAGACCTAAAATTTTCTAAAAAGGAAAAGCCTAATAGTGCAAAGATTATATACTTCTCCAACTGGTTCTGTAAAATTAATGTAGTCTTCATCAAAATCCCATATGAATTTTGAGAAGTGAGCTATTAATGACATAAGAGCAAGGCCTGCCTGTCTTTATTTTTGCAACAATACCCAAACCACACACAATACCTAGCCCAGAGTATCCACTTAATAAATATCTTTTGGTTAAGTAAATAAAATTCTTCTAAATGTCATATAGAAAAAAATGAAAGGCTATTCTAAAACATTTAAGGAATAAGAATAATGTGTGAGAGAGTTTATGTTACTGGATATTAAGTCATAAAGCCCTAGTAATATGTGGCATGACAAAGAAATATACTGATTTATCTGAAACATCTAGAAACAGGTCAAGTACATGTAATAATTTAATATATAATAAAGTATGACATTTTAATTCAGCGAATATAATAAATGATAGAAAAATTAAAGACTTGCTTCTTAAAAAATTAGGTTTCTTTTTCTTACATGTATCAAAATGAATTTCAAATGGATTTGATAATTAAATGTAAAAGAGGAAGTAATAAAAATACAGACCTATGCTCCCATAATACTTGATCTTTATCTGAGTCTGAGTTAAAAGCAGATAATAAAGAATAAAAGATGCATAGATTAGGCAGCAAATTTTTTTAACAATTAAATTTCTAACTGTTAAAAAATAAAATATACAAAACTTGAATAGAAATAAAATTATAAGACATATAACAAACTAGGAAAATATTCTCTTATATACCAATAAGTAAAAGACATACAAACCAGGCATGGTGGTGTATGTCTATAAACCCAGCATTCTGGGAAGCTGAGGCAGAAGGATCACAATTTCAAACCCAGTTGGGCAGCTTAGCAATTTAGGAAGAGACTACCTCGAAAAAAATAAAAGAAAAAAAGGACTAGGGATTTATCTCAGTGCAAAAACCTTGGATTCAATCCCCATAACCTCCCCCAAATAAATAAGAAAAAGACATATAGTCATATATACAGAATAAAAAGTAGAGAACATAAAAAGGCAATTTTGACACATAAAAGATATATTAAAAATGTAAATGCATTGTTAATATATAACTAAGAACCAAAAATAATGTTAATAAAAATAATATGTTCTTACTGCTTGAAACTTTTAAAAACTGATATATTTATTGTTAATGTGGACTGAATTTTCATACTGTAGCACTAGGAATGTAAATTAGTACATCTTATCTAGAAGGCAGTTTATTTGTATTTGTGCACATTAGGTATAGTTCTGAAACTTGCTAAGATTTAGCTTTTTATTAAAGGGATATATACTGAAAGACTATGGTAGTGAAGAATTTGAGATAATCTTAATATGCAGCAATGAGGAATTGATTAAATCATAGTATAGCCATAGGAGTCCTAAATAATTAGGTATAAAAACATCTAATGACATAGAAAAGCATTCAGAATACATTCAGAATAAAAGCAGATTCACAGCACAATATGTAAAGGAATGATCATTTTCCCGTTCATTAAGTATATATCCCTATGGGAAAAAAAATGGAAGGATAAATATCAAATATGTCAGTACTCATTTTCACAATCACAAAACCAAACCCAAAAGAATGAAAAAATCTAGTCAGAAATTTCATATAACTTATAAAAACCAGTGATACAAAATATACAAAAAATAGAAGAAAGTAAATATGCATACCCTCACAACTTTTAAAGATCTATTTATTAGATTATATATTAAAGCAAAGGCTTAAGAATCTTGCTTTTAATAACAGTGAACGTCGGTGTCAAATTTTGGATTATCTTGATACATTGAATTCATGGTTATTTATACTAATTTCTGAAGGAAGAATTTCCCATATTTACCATAATAAATGAAAACCTATTCATGTTTAATTCACTCATGGGATTTATTTATTTATTTTTATTTTATTTATTTTTTGGGAGGGTACCGGGGTTTGAATTCACAACCTCATGCTTACCAGGCAAGCACTTGAGCTGCTGAGCTAAATCCCTGGCAGGGACTTATTTTTAAATACTTCCTTTACTTTGCCACAGTTGTCTGCAGTTTTTGCAAAGCTACATGTATACTACACCGGGGAAAAAGTTTCAAAAACATACTTTTGAGTCATGTTTTTAGACTTTATAACCAATTCAAAATTTTTTAATTTTCCTTTTAGTATTTACCAACTTCATTAATTATGACTGATAACACTTTCACTAGAAATTTAAACTATGTTCTTCAGATTTCAAAACACTAGTTTTGCCAAGAGACTAGCAAGTTTAGTTCAGAAAATACAAAAGGAATAGGTTTTAAAATATTAACTTTAATTTCTGAATGCTTAGGATCTAGCTATCATTTTTATATATTAGCATAATATTTTCCTGTGCCCTATAAAATATAATTGTTTCAAGACTAGCTTATGGCACATACAGTGAAATAAGTAAATACAGAATATTTGTGTATTTAGGTAAAAGATCTATTTATAATAGCTAACATATATGAAGCATTTGCTATGTACAAGGATCTGTTTGTGCTTACTTCACTTAACTCTTACAACAAATTTGTGAATATGTGCTTTCATTTATCTTTGCTTTACAATAAAGAAACAGAGACAGAGAGAGTTTAAACAACCTACCCAAAGTCACATAGATACTAACCAGCAAAATTGGAATTTGAACTAGACAGTTTGCATTCAAAGCTCCCACTCTCTTCATTCATAATCCTAAATTGATATGAAAACATTATGACACAACCTTGTTCTCTCTCAGTTGCTTGACAATTCACACATGATCAGTTCACTATTAATGTAGCAAATCAAATTATAATTTAATTTCACTATAATTTAACATAAATGCAGTTTATGTAGTCCAATATCATAGACACATGACTTAAATATTTTGGGTTTTGTTCTTTTGTTTTCCTTTTTGCAGTGCTGAATATTAAACCTAAAACCCTATATGTACTAAGCAAGTACTCTACCACTGAAGTACTTCCCCTGCCCCATAATTTAAAAAGATGAAGAATCATAGAGACATACACTGGACTGATACTCCTTTAACCATACAGTTAAAGAAATTAAGGTCCAGACAAGTTTTGTGATTTCCCCAAGATCATAAAATCAGTTTATGGCATCAGAATATAAATATATCCCAGAATAGTTATGAAAAAAAAATGCTGATCCTTTGGAGGAAAAATACAAACTTGACTACATCATACATATTTTCCATTCTTGCACCACATCATATTCACTAGGAACCTATAGGCTACATCGGTAACACCAGATGCTAGAGATTATTCTCATGGGACAAACTCATATCTCATTCTTTCATCCAGTCTAAATTGTGAGAACATGATCACTAGAAATTCCTAAATTGATTGTTTCAAAATTTCACATGTAAGACCCGAGATGCTTCTCGCTTATGTACCATATTCTATTGAACACAGTATTGGATTTCTAAATTAGCCTATGTTCACCTCCTAAAGCCTACATAATGCAAAATGCTCTTGGAGTACCTTTCTGCTCTAACACTACCTGTAAAAAACTACTCAGCCCATAGAGGGATGTTGCCACAGTGAAAAGATAGGACATTAGGCCCTACTGCAGTCTTGGAAGAGAAACAGGGAGTCCTGTAAACTTTAGCTTTGCATGCTCCAAGTAGAGGCATGGGAAATGGGTACTGGAAGGAAGAGCAGGAAGTTAAAAGTCAAGGTTGGAAGTCTCAGATAAAGTCTTGAGCACATTTTAGTCTCAGCTAGATTCCTGTCACTTTTACTCAGCAGCTCCTGATTATTCTTACTATACTTTTCATAGCCATTATTTCTTCTAACTAGGCTCATAGCCATTATGCCTTCTAACTAGGTTTTTTCTCTTTCCGTGATGCTCTGAGTCCTTGCAAGTATCTCCAGCTGGGTGCTCTTAGAAACACGGACTTCATGTCCCACCCTAAAGCTGCTGAAGTCACATCCCAACTTAACTAGATGCCTGTGTGAATAGAGTACTTATAAAAGTTTGAGAAGTGCTGCTCTTTTGCAATTAGAGTTAATACTAGTTTTGCTATATTTTAAATATTTCTAGTATTTTCATTAAAAAAAAACTACTAAAATTTCTGCCCATTCACCATTTTAGACATGGAGGAAGTCAGGTCATTTAGTGACCATACCAGTGGCTATATACTAGTGTACAGCTCAGGTTGTACAACTAGAATCACGTAGAGAGCACTTCAAGAATTACATTGTCCCAGGTCTCCCATCCCAGACCAGCTAAATCACATTATCTTGGTTGGGGCTGCTGGTTACTCTAAAGATAAGTAAAAAGTCCCTTATGTTTCAAAGAAGAAATCTAAATGCTCTGAACTTCCAGTTGCTCTTGTCATAGAACCTGGGGGAAGATGTAGAATGCAATGGATAGCATGTGTATTAGCAATAGGTTTGGGGCTTGGGGTGCTAGTAGGAAGCAGAAATACTCAGGACATGGAGTGTACAGAGTTTGGAGGGCAAGTCACTGCTGAGGCTAGAGAAGCAGCTAGCTATGGAGGAATGGGGGGTAGAGAGAAAAATGAGAAAGAAATCGTATATGGCAGGCCTCAGGGAGGCAATCACAAAGAAGGGGCATACCTAAATCAAATGCTTAGGGCAGGGCAAATCTGAGTGCAGATTATCCAAAAAAAATCTTCCCCTTTTAGCGGCAGGCTTATATTACTATGCCTACCCAATGTTTTTATCTAAACATAAATGACCAAGATCTTCCTTTGCAATTGTCTGTGGGACTTGAGAACTCTTGACAATTTGTGTACCAAGACTTCTTTACGCCCTTAAACTTCCAAGGACTTAATAAAGAAGAGTAGTCTGACATGTCAGTAGTAGTACTGACATGCACCTCAGTGTAACACTAGAAACATGCCTAGGGCTAAGAATCAAGAAAGTTTTTGCACGAATGCTTATGAACTTCTTAGCATAATAAATATACTGTGATAATCATATTCTCTCAGTGTATTTACACACTGTCTCTGCTTAGCTTCCTTCAGATTGTCCTGAACTTACTCTCACTCTCAGTTTTATAATAGCCAGTCTCTCTTCTCTGCCAGAAGATTTACATGTTAAAGACTATGTTGTATCTGGCTATTATATCTGGCTACTCAGATGAACAAAAATGAGGTATATAGTTGTGATAATCCGTAGCCAATATGATTGAAAATTACAACAGTATTGTAAAGAAAGCTCCTCCATAATATTATTTGCTTTTTAACCTTTCATGGTTAGCATCAAATTTTATAGTACCGTTTTCTATGAGTCCTGAAAACGAACCAAATATATTTAAACTCCAATGATTATGTGTAGAGGGACTAAGTATGTATAGGAATTCTAAAAGTATGCCCACCTATCTCATGAGTAGTATTAAAACTATTTCAAGAATCCTTGTTCATTCATTCCAGTTCATTCAATGGAAAGAAGGAATGTTCAGAAAGACGACAAAAAACAAGACACTGAATATGTTATTGAAAAGGATAGAGATCTTATAATGGCTGAACTTTCTCCTCCTTTTCTCTTCCTGTAAGGGACAAAGGAATGAAGTCAACAAAAGCTGGAAAAGGAAGGTACGAGGAGGGGGTGATGAGAAGGTGCTTAACAGGTACAAAATTACAGTTAGAAGGAAGAAAAGGTATAGTACAATGACTATAATTAATAATTCTTTGTTGTATTCCAAAATAGCTAGAAGACAAAATTTTGAATGTTTTTGAAAGAAGTTATACATGTTTAAGGTTATAAATATATTAATTACCCTGATTTGGTCATGAAAATTGTATGCATATATTGAAATATAATGCACCCCATAAATATGAACAATTATTATGTGTCAATTTAAAAACTGTTAAGTAAAATTCTGCTGTTTTAAAAATAATTTAATGTCTGCAGGTCTAGGGTCCGTGATCTGATCATCTGTTAGGATAGTGCTGCGCAGTTTGGCATCTAGGGCAGATCTCTTCCTGAGGGTTGTAGCCATTGTTGAGTCCCTATGGTTTTGTTTTGAAGTCCTATATCATTTCCATTGTTTTGTTGGGTTGGATTTTACTCTGTTTTGTTTTGTTTGATTATGTTAAATCCGATGGCAGGAGCAGCTATTTCAAAGATAGCAAGATATTATAGTAGTAATTTTGGATTTACTATTGGCTTGTTTTGAAGGCCTTAATTGCATTCATTGTGTTGTTTTTATTGTTTCTATTCTATTCTGTTCTGTTTGATTTTTACTATGTTTGAAGTTATCTGCAGCTATTTTGAAGACATCAAAAGGCATTATGGTAACTATTGATTTCATAATGCTTTGAAATCCTGTATCACTCACACTGGTTTATTTTGATTGGTTTTGTTCTGTTTTATCCTCATTAAGATAAAATTTAAAAATTTAATGTCTATGCTAATTCATTTCATTTGTATTACTAGTTTCTCTTAGCTTATTGAAAATAAAGTGTTTTGTTATTATCTGTTTCTTCCTTGCAATAGAATCCTTTTTGCCTCTGAATAACTACTTTGAAGATAATGATACACAGTGTATTAACTATTGTTATTCTTATTATTTGTTGTGAAATTTTGGGCTTGTTTTATAAAATAAAAAAGGAAAAAATTTTCTTAAAACTTAAATTATAATTTTTAAAATATAATTTTAATTTTAAAGAGATTAGATGCCCTGAAAAACCACTCATCCAAACAATCACTATGGTTATCTTATTCTATGAGACTTAAGTTTTCAACATTTTCACTATTTTCAATAGTTTCACTATTAAAACTACATGATATCAGTGAGACCTTTTCTATGTGAAAGGGAGTAATACCCATGGCCTTGCTCTACTTGTGCCATTCGCAGTATAAATTTTCCATGTACATTTCAGCTGCCTTTTCCTATCAAGAGCCTTTACCTACCACCAATATTCTCTGGGTTATCACTAGGAATTGATGTTTTGGAAAGACTTTGCCTTTCACATGTTCTGCTTGTTCCACAGAGGTAGCACAAGGTTCAAGTTACCTCAGAAGCACCTCTCTCATCCCCATTTGTGGATAATTAATAGCCCTGAATGGTTGTCAGATCTCTTCTGCTGGAATATTTTTAATCTTGGGAAGTTTAAAAACTTTATCCCTCTTCAGACCTGCTCCACTGTCCTGTCCCTTAATTTTGTCTATAGATTTCACCCTTAGCACTACTAGATCACAAGTAAAGAAAATTATTTCCCAAAGCTCTGAGTATTTTCCTGAGAAAAATAACCTCAAACATATTTTAAAGGGCAATTATTTCCTGGGCTACCTTATTCATATTTACTAACAAACTATTTTTCACTTCTAATTTTTTTTTTTACTTTGAAAAGAATACAACCAAACCAAACAAAACAGAGTAAAGTCAAACAAACAAAGCAATGAACATGGTACATGACTTTTAAACAGAGTAAAAAGCAATTGGTAAGGCTACCATAATGCCTCTTGTTATCTGCAGTATACCTGCCCATACCATCAGGGATAAGTAAAATAAAACAAAATACAACAAACTAAAACAGTAGAAACAAAACAAAACACAGAAAGCAGAACAATGTAAGCAATACAGAATTTCAAGATATTAGCAAAACAGCATTGGCTACCATAATATTTGTTATCTTCAGAATAGTTGCCTACACCTTCAGACATATTACAATCAAACCACACAGAATAGAGCAAAATCAATCAAAACAAACAATGAAAGCCATACAGGGTTTCTAAACAAGCTAATTGGACATCCTCGATGGCTGCAATTACATATTTTGTTATCTTTAAAATAGCTGTCCATGCCATCAAGTATAATAAAATCAAACAAATCAGAATAAAATGAAACTAATCAGAACAATGAATACAATCTGAATTTCAATTCATGATAATAGATTAATAGTGGTCATTTCTTTCCCTTTTTAGATAATTCCTCCCCTTTGACTTTCCCCAATATGTATTGTGCATTTTGGATCCCACTAACACCTATAGGTTGTTATGCTATGGAGACAACACAAAATTCACCCTTGTGACTCTGATCCATTACATCCATGAGCACTATTACCAGTTGCCTCTATCTACCTACAAGAGCCTTGAGGTTATCTTCCTTTATAGCTGAGTAGGTTTCCACCACATAAAATCCCATGTCTTTCTTATCTATTCTGCAATTAATGGGCAGGCTACCCCTATTTTTTTTTTCTGGCTCCCTGTCACATAGGGCATTGTTCTCTCTCCTTTGACTTTCAGACTATGAATTTTCTTTCTAGCTAAATGTGTTTCTCCCATAGAGCATATTGATGGATCCTGTCTCTTGATCCACCATGCCTTTGTTTCTTTCTATTGGTGCCTTGAGGTCCTCTTGCACTGCACTGTCTCTGCCATGCTATTTTCCTGCCATTGGCTCCCTATTTTTCCTCTCCATTCAGTCAACTGGCCCCACTTGATGGTCCCCCTCTGACATTGTTCCTGAGACTGTGGTCCTTTTTCTCTCTCTCTAAATTTTCCTTTAGTAATCTTTGTAGGGTTGGTTTGGTTGTCATGAATTCCTTGAGTTGTTCTTTGTCATGGAAGTATCTTGTTTCTCCATTAATTTTGAAAGAAAGTTTTGCAGGGTATATCAGTCTGGGTTGGAAGTTGTTTTCTTTCAGGACTTGCATGACTTCACTCCAGCCTCTTCTTGACTTGATGGCTTGTGTTGAGAAGTCTGCTGTGGTTCTGATGGGTTTTCCTTTATAGGTGATCTGTTTGTTTTCTGTAACAGCTTTTAATATTCTGTTCTTGAGTTGAATTTCTGGGATCTTGATTATTATATGTCTGGGTGTAGATTTGTTTTGGTTATGTCTAGCTGGAGTTCAATATGCCTCACTTATCTGAATGTCATATTCTTTTTTTATGCTTGGGAAGTTTTGATAAATTATATCTGTAAATAAGGTCCTGATGTCATTTGTCTTGACACCTGCTTCTTCATCACATTTTTAATTCTTAAATTATGCATCTTTGAGTTGTCCACCAGCTGTTGAATTACTTCCTGAGACCTTGTTATTTTTAAAGAGATCTTTCCTTTCACGATCATAGGCTGCAAAACTGTCTTCAAGCTTTGAAAGTCTGTCTTTAGTTTCCTTCATGTGAACTTGCCATCTTTTGAATGAATTTTTTATTTTCTGGATATCTCTTTGAATCTGTTTCATACATTCTAAATCTCTCTTACACTGTTCATTCATGGTTTCCCTCATTTTCCTATGCTCCTCTATTTTTTTTATTTGTGTCTTCTTTAGAGATGCTTAGTATTTCTTTTATTATGGTTTTCATTTCTTCTTTTACCTGGGATAGAATTTCTGTTCTAATTTCTTATTGCTTCCTGAAGTTGTTTCTTCACTTCAGTTGACAGCACTTCAGACATTTCAGGTGTGCAATTCTCGACCTCCATGTTTTCCTCTTGTGGAATTGTGCTGCTTGGGTTGGACACCAGAGATTGCCCTCTCCCTCTTCGTTTTGGCATATTCTTGATTTCTTCCACCCTTCAGTAGTGTAGTCCCAGGCACCCCAGCAGTGGCCACAACTTCTCCGAAGCTAGACTGTTTGTGTTTTCTGGCCAGTGCTGGCTACGTACATCCAACACTGGGCACCTATGTCTCTGCACTGAGCTGGGAACCAAGCCACCCGGGGTTTGCATGGGAGCAGACCTGGTCAGGCCCTGAGAATCTAAGCTGTTTAGGAACCTACGCGGTATTGCCTGAAACGCGCAGGGGAGTGGATCTCCGACCAATCAGCTTCCATGGGTCCGCCCACAACCTGGAGTTCCCAAATGACTGGTTTTTCTGGCTTTGATTCTCAGCAACTTCCAAGGGTCCGCCCACAACCTGGCGCTGCCGCCAGAAGGGGTTAGCAGTCTTGGCCCCAGGCGTAACCTGCCCAACTCCAAAATGGCACCCGGCCGATCAGTCTCTCTGATGGGGAGGGTGCTCCAAGCACTCACCAGCAGCCAGTGCAGATCTCTGCATTTGCCACTCTCCTTCACCCACATGCTTCTCTGCTGAGACCTCTAGGGTCAACCGCAGCTGTGACCACGACCACAACTGCAACAGTGTGTCTCCAGGCTCAGCAGTTCTTCTGGCAGGGTGAATCCTGCTCCAGGCTGAGGTGCTGCCAGCCACCTCCTTCTTCTTCGTTAAATTCTGTTAATTCTCTTTGTGGGATTCAATTCATATTTTAGATCCTTCCTTGGTCCAGGGGACCCACTTCCTTCCTTCTCGTCCTCTCCATGATGTGATATTCCAGCATCTGAACTGTTTCTCTCAGAGAGACTGTTTACTCTGCTGCTTACTGTTCCGCCATCTTTAGCTCCTCCTTCACTTTTAAATTTTTGCAGGTTTAAGAATACATGTATTACATGCGTTCATACACACACCCATATAATCCCCTAGAAAGAATTTTTGGCTTTTTGACATAATAAATCCATATATATGGATTCATAGATTCATCTATAATGAAGATAGATAGACAGACAGACAGATATGCCAGAAGAATTTCATCCAGGAAGTTATCACAAGGAAACATTCTGAACCTGATTATATTCATCTTTGTCAAGATAAATTTTTAAATGTATTTTTGTAGGGCTATATGAACTAATATTTTTAAAGCACTAAAACACATATGGTGTTTATTTGGGAGATACTGTGGCACTGCTAAATCCCTGAAATGGAAAAATCAGTATTGACACAGGCAATCTATCTGGTATGTAACAAAGCAATATTGTACACAGCTATTACTGTAAGATTAAACATATTTTCAACTTATCACCTCCTTTTACAAGTTACAAACAAGGATTCAAAGTGATGTTCAGATGATATAGAAAGTAATGAACCAGCAACACATTTGAGAGCAACTGGGGAACATACGAAATTTGTAAAACACCAAAGTCTGAGTTTACAAGCAATTGCTCTCTTCACAACGATGAAGAAAGGAACCTGAGAAGATACACTGCAAGTGTACCTCACTGCCACATTTTAAAATTTCACTATTTTTCTTTGAAACAACTCAGAATGCAGCTATAATTTCAAAATATTACATTAATATGTATAATTGGGTGAATTTTTCTCCTTACACTGTCTTTTAACATTCTTTTACTGAATATAGAAACATAAAGTTAGCAGTAATCTCATGTAGTAGTAAGATAATGTAATTTCTACAATGATAACAAAATAATTTTTAAACAAGTAATTTATTTTGCTGTACCCATTTTAAATTGTTAATTACTATTTTCATTCCAAAGGATTTTTACTTATCACTCCTAGAATTTTATGTAGTTTCTTAGGGTCTAAAGTTGAATTAGTCCTTTATACCTTCACTCCTGCTGACTAGATTCTCTAGTCCTTCTACAATCACAATAATATAATTAATTTTATCCATAATATACTTACAAGGGAGATTCTTACCCCTAAATATAGTAGGATTCCATAGAATATAAATCTCCAGAGAAAGCATCGCCGGAGGGCATTAATAAGTTTTGGATTTTTCTTTGAAGCCAGTTCTCTATCCCATTCTCTGCAAAAGAATGAAAAATGGGACCAACAAATTGTATGTACAAATGTCTGAGTCATCCTAGTTTTGTTTTGTGTTTTGTTTTGTTTTGTTTTGTTTTGTGAGGCAGGGTCTCACTACATAGTTCAGACTGGTCTTGAACTCACTATGCAGCCAGAACTGGCCCCGAACTCAACAGTGATCCTCCTGATTCAGCCTCCCATGTGCTATGATTACAGGTGTACATTACCATGTATTTTTCTTAACATAGCTTTGTTTCACACAAGTATATACAAAGAGATTAACTCAAGCAATTAAAGATAAAACCTTGTAGAAACTGCAACACCAACCACTCACGAAGATTTTGGACAGATTTTGATACTCTACTAAATATTATTTGGCAAGAATTTGGTTTCATGAAAAGTTACAGTGTATGTGCTAAAGAAAATAATTGGGCTTCTTAAATGTGATGGAAAGACAAATAAAGTACAACACTAATGAAAGCACTTCCTATGCTTAGAACTGGCGGAAAAAAGTAAGCGTAAATATTCTCACTCCTTTTCCTTATGTGTTTAGAACTGTGGCAGATTTTATGAGTTAACAGTGAAACTAAAAACAAGATAAATGTTCAGGTTTATTTTTATGTGATTCAACGTGAGGAAAACTTGTTAGAATTTGTTTTTAAAGGAGAACCATTAAATAAATATTATTGGACTTCGTTTTCAAGTACTGAAATTATTAGAGTAAAAGTCTTTGAAAAATGAAACAAAATATTAGGCATTTTTAAAGTAGGAATGGACATTAAATAGTCTAAAACTGACTGAGATCTAATACTTTCCATTTTAAGTACTACAAGTGCTTGTATTTAAATTATTGCCACTGATCTCTGTTAATAAAAGTCCCTTCTCTCTTCAGAAAAGAATAAAGTATCTGTAAACGTCATCCTTATCTTAATCTTCAATTTATGCAGTGCTGAAAAACTTCATGAGGTGCAGGCAAGAACTAAAAATTTAGACAAAACCTTTGCATTTGACCAATGGTCATTCCCATTACTGTCAAATCACCATAACTAAATATGGTTCTACATCACTCTAAAAGAATACATAACTGAGATCTGAAGACAAGCTTGTTAGTCTTGGTGCATGGGTTGTGCTTCCCCACTTGCTAACTATCGCCTACCTATAAAGCTTAGTCACACCTTCTCACCTACTTCTTTCTCACACTCTTTGCAAAGGTACGAAGTACGACAAATGATGTGTCATTCTTCCAGAAGTTTCAATAAATCCCAAATTTCAATTTTATAACAAAAAAGTCAATAAGGGAGTGAAGAAATACAGAAAAGCAAAACAGAAACAATAAAGGTAAATTTTATGGGCTTATTCTTGCATAGAGTTGAGTTGAAACAAAATAGGAATATTTTTAAAACTGAATCACAATGTAGGACACAATGAAAACTGAGAAAAAAAATTAGGCCATATAGTCCTGGAAATGAGTTTATGTTCTCTGTATGGTCATAAATCAAAATATATCTAGAACACTCATTTTTCAATGAACCTAATCCTATTCTGATTAATCTTTACCTCAATATTAAATGATCTACTATATTATTTTAACTTGTTGATGTCACAATGTATTTATTATTTTACATACTTCATCTCTCCACCAATATTACAGGTTTTTATGTCATGCTAGTCATTTCACATTAATCATTCACTTATCAATAAATATTTATTATGTATTATATACCAGCCCTATTATAGGTGCCTGGGAATACATCATAAACAAAACAGATCAAACTAAACAAAAACAAAAATCCCAAATATCCCTGTCTCTAAGCCACTTGACATATAAGAGCTCAATAAAAGAATATGGCTCTTGACTTTAGAAATGTACCTCTGCTACTCTCATTTACTTATTTCTTTAAAGGAAATCATAGAAGATAAGGTTTACTATCTTACTTTGCCTTGAAAATGTCATAAAAGGTAAATTAATTTAATTAAAATAAGATAAACAAAACACAATTCTATACAACTTTTTCACTTCGGTCAATAAAAGGTCAAATATCTTTTTCTTCTTTCATTTTCTTATTCCCAATCCCTCTTCTTTTCATCTCGTAGTCTGCTCAATGTCTAGTTAATTTATAGACTGTGATTGGAGTAAGAATGTGACTCCAAATTTTTACCATTTGGCCACACCTTGGCCCTAAGGATAAAAGGCACTCTCCTCTGCGGTCTGTAAAGATATAAGGCCCACCACAGGGAGAATGGTAGTCTGAGAGAACTGAACCAGCACAATTTAAATGACCTAGTGATATTTGAGTCCCTAGTCCCACTGCTTCCATGAAAACAATTCTCCACATCGGCATTTACACAACTGACTTCAAGAGCCAAAAAATTTTGCCCTTTCATTACTTAAGCTAGTTAATTGGATTTCTGTCACTAATAATCAACAGTCCTAACCAATACTCTTAAAAAAGGGAGACGCTGAGATGATTTTCCCTGTGAGAAACACTGTGCCTAGAGACAGGCAGTACAGATCTGAGTTGGAATCATGACTCCATCATCCACTAGCTGGAAGATTACATAATCTGTCTGTGCCTTCTACATTTTTCTGTAGAATGGAGATAATGACACTTTTTTCCCAGAGTGGTTGAGGGGAGATGTTACACTTGACATGCAATAGGAAGTAAAAAACATGAAATTCTTTTGTATTTCTTTGTTATCCAAAGCATTGTCTTAAGACTTCCCAGCAGGCACGTTTATCTTCCCATGTTAAGATTTGGGGAGTAAATCTAACTCATGTTCTTTAAAGACAGGTAAATTCCCAGAACACAAATATGTATTTTCAACCCTAAGAAGGCATTTCTCAAGAAAATTATTATTTTTCCTTATTGGGTTTCATTATTTAATTCTTTGATCAGTCAAAATTTCAGCAAAAATATAAGAAGTTGCCATTTTAAGTATGCCATTTGAATTAGGCCCTCTAATATGTTAGTTTTCTATTCTCTAAATAATCATATGAATGTTTCTCTTCAACTAATAAACCATAAAAATACCTTTCCAACTTTTCAGATAGATTGTCAGCAGAATCAGAAGAAGGGACTTGGTATATATCTGACAATTCCAGGCGCTTTCTGTACCCTTTCTTCAGAATTGGTCTTGTCCAGCTAAAACAGAAAGAGGAAGAGCAGGTATAAATAATGAATTAATTTGATTGCCAATATATATTTGGAGTTTGACACCAATTCAAATATTCTGGTATGTGGAAGATATCATATGCATGCATAAATATGAGGATAAAAATCAACATATGAATGTCAGAATTCGTATTTTATAGGACACATTTGTATAAAATATCAAAAGTTCTGAAATAATGTGACTGACATTTTGTGATAAGAAAAATGGTAAGAAAAATGTCAAATTTTTCCCAAGGGAACAAGCAGACTGCTAAACAGATATTTAATCAACACTCTTCTATAACAGTATTACAATAACACAAGACACTCGATAATAAACTATCCATTAAATGAACTGACTATAGCTAGAGTGTGAGTAGTTATATCAACTTGTTGGATTAATTATCATGCTTGAATCATTACTCGAGTTTAGGGATCACTAACTTCTTAAATTTTACCTCCTCACCCTACATCAGTTCCACATGTCTTCCCTCTAGGCATCAAATAACATTTTATTATAGGAATTAACGAAGCTGGGAGGGGATATAATTAAGCAAGGTACCCAGGTATTTTCAAGTATTTTGTTTCTAATTACTATGGGTAAAGCAGAGGAACCTTCACAGAAAGAAGACAATCCAAATAGGAAAAAGGAGGAATAAAGGAAAAAAGATAGAGAAATTGTGAAATAAATAATTTACAAAGAGAAATTTCTAAATTAAATTTGAGAGAATGAGACTTTTTTGGGATGAAATTTCATGTATTTATTGAAGAAAGAAATCAAACTTGAATTTAGTGATTCACGAATCTACACTTTCCTGTTCAGCATCTTTCTTTGTTTCAAAGAATTCTAACATATGATGCTACTGAACCTGTTTGGCATATTAAGCCCCTGAAAGAGAGGCAAGATGAATTCATAAAAGTAAAAATATTTGTTACCTTTTTTATTAGTATATATGAATACATTCATTGTGGGTACTTTGTATATGTGCAATAGGAGTAATTTTCTAGCAAAGCCATTCAGAATACAAAGAGAAATGTTATGTCAATGCAAACATTTTGATACATTTCCAGCAAAAATCTTGCAGATGGCCCTCATTTCCATTCCTATCACTTTCATGAAAAGGTCCAGATTTCATTTCATTGGTCTCCAATTTCTTCAGTAGGCTCTGCCTTTTATTCCTGCTTCTACAATTTTTTTATTAAGATTTACCTGAATTAGTGTCTAGCTCTAAAGCTATATAACTTCACAATCATTTATTGCTAAGATATGAATGACTATTGCTTAATAGGTCACTTTTCCCCATTAACTTGAAATTTGCATTTTTAACAAGAGAGTTCTTTAACAACAGGTGGCAATTAGGTTTATTCTTCATTAAATAATGGATGATCAGTCTCATCCATTGGTCACTTTTCCTGGAAAACAATAATGAAAATACACGAAGCCTGTCTGAACTCAAAGGAAAAGAAGTTTTGTGATCATGCAGTGTCTGCTTTGGGTATCATCCGAGGAAGAAAAGGCACAGCCACGTGGTGCTCCCCACCCCAGTATCCAACAGATTGGAAAGTAAAGTGGGAAATACAGGTGGCAGTCAGACTAGGAAAAATCTGAGACAGCAATTTATGGTATGATTTAGCAAGTCTTTGGAAACTGATGTGAAGAAGTGACAAGATAAAGCTAGAGTTTACCACAAATAAAAAAATTGTGTGTAGATGGCTTTTTCTAAAGACCTTGTGATATATGAGAAATATAACTCCCAGTCTGCTAGATGTCAGATGTGCCCAGCCTGAGTGCCCTGAAATCAAAGAATAAGCTCCAAAGGACAACTGAGTTTAAGAGTAAGAAAGATTTATTGTGAGATAGCTCCTGAGAGACAGAGGGATCCAGAAAATAAGTTGCCACCAAGGCTCTTTGTCAGGGTAATTTATACAACAAAGTCACAGTGTGAGTACAACATGGATCAAACTACAATCAACCTACAGGATTACAAGTATCACCACTTAACTAATATTGATCCAGTAGGGAAACAAGTCACCATGTAGCAAGGACACGTGGAAAGAACAAAGGCATTTTTGGGAAAGGATGGGTCAAGATGCTCAGATTTCCCACCTGAGTAACTGATGCCTATCTGGACTACTTGGACCAGATGGAGGTAATTACAGCACGATTCCAAGTTACTGTTTATCTCTTAGGGAGGAATGCAGGTCTGGCCACTGCATCTCTATCTTGAGGCCTGGACTTCGTCAGATGTGCCTCCAGTCACAATTCTGATGTCTTTGTTTTTGTGCTGACTTTTGAAAGATCAGTCCCTCTGTGACTGTATATTAATTTCTATCTAACTTCATTGCCTCTAATACTTTTACCATCCATGAGCACACTGTCATTTTAATTTGAAAATTTCCTTAAGTAGAAAAAACGAAAAGGAATCATTGCCCTAATTTAAGGTAAAAAATGGTGTTCAGAGATACTAAACTTGTCTGAATTATTAAATGGAAAAGCCTAGACTTTTCCACAATCTGCCTTCACTCTTTCCTTTACTATGCTTAGCCTTTTCAGTGGAGAAAATTAATAATGGCAAGTTAAATTAGTGGAGAGAAAACTGGGACCCAGAGAACTAACAGCTGCACACAGTGGTTTTATGTACAGGCTAATAGTCAATAATACCTTTCCATGAAATAAAAGCAAAATCCTTCATTACCCATTTACTATGGCAAATACAATCTTACCATTTCAAGATACCAAATATGCAGTCATTAAACACAGAATTGGGAAGAGATAAGAATTTACATATTATAATACATCCACCACTCAGATACAATGAACACAAATAATCTCAAAAGTACAGATAATAATAAAATGTAAAATAATCAGAATATGATAACTTCTGAGTTTTTATTACTGATGCTTTAATATAATTTATTTAACTTTGGGGTTAAACACTTTGATGTTTAATAATGGCTATGTTTAGCAACCAGGTCATGAATTTACTGAATATTTAATAATTAGCTCAGCTAGAAAGAGCCAACCACAGCAGATCACTGACTACCAGATGTTTGAAATGTTTAGAACAAATATATGGTATTACAGTGGAAAGAAAGGGACCTGTAGAAGATTTAATTTAAAAAGAAATGTGTTCAACATATAATAAAGCTTTTATTTTTAATATGTTTTAAATTATTAAAATATAACTAACTTTACAAGTGAGCAGTATTTCACTACTAATATTACAACTGGAAAGGCATTTTCAAGAAATTAAAAAATAAATCTCAATCTCTTTCTTAAAAAATACAAACACAACTCTTTTCATCTATATCTTAGATCCAGCAACAATTTCCTTAAGTGAGTTTTCTGTTCATTTCAAAGTAACACAATTCTTGAGTTGCTTTTATAAAAAGCTTTCTGAATTCTCTGTATCCATTTTAAGAAGGTATGCTATAGCACGACATCTGGTTTTGATTATCAAGAGTGCCACAGCCAAGCATCATCAAACCAAACAAAATTCAGTAGTATAACAACCTAAGTTTACCATCTATAATTATTAATATTATTTAGTATTGACTGGTAGTTTCACCACAGTAAACCTATATTTGTGTCCCCAAACTGAAATTTGGTTTAGGATAAAATATGAATGCCAAAATCTATTAATATACTGCAATCACCACAGAATCACATTAGAGAAAGATTTTATTCCATGAGTTTAAGCTAATAAAACTGAAAGAAATTTCTGTCCTACTAAGGAGTTCTCCATTTTTGCTTCAGGCCAGTATTATAAATACAAAACAAAATAAACCAGACAGCTATACTTAGACACTTTATGAAATATTAATTTGTGCAAAACTCCAACCACTCTTTCTTTTGAATAATCCTGAGTAGATGCAACAGACTTAGACAGAATCTAAGAGTGCCCAGTCAGGATTTTCACTTCCATGATTTCTTCCATTAGGAATCAATGAGACAATGCAGGTTCAATAAGAATAACAGAAATCCATAAGCTTTTGCTTTGCTTTCCCTCTCCCTTCCATTGCACCTGCTATCTTTTCCTCTCACTTCTGATTTAGTTTCTCCTTCATTTAGAACTAGGTACTGTACATGGACAATGACTTATAAATTCATCTACTTAGCAATTGTGATCGTTTTCAAAGTTCTACCTATTACCAACAGAAACTAGATAATTATTAATTATGAAATAGCAGGGAAGGTAAACAAAGAATTAGGATGTATTATGCACCAACTCCTCACAATGAATGTAGTCACTATGTACTGCAAATGTGTATTAATAAAAAACATTTTATGAAATAGCAAAGACTCATAATGTATACAGATGTTTAGAACTTGTAAATTTTAAACTAACTGAAAAAAAGAAGTCCTAGCATGCCAGATAACAGTGTTTTGGTCACTTAATTATAAGAAGTTTGGAGTTTTACTGCAGAGAAAATGCTATATAATGATTTTTGAGCACACACATATAATACTGTATTTAGTCTATTTTATTACAAAAGTTTCAATTTTATATAGAATGACTTGTAATTCTTTATGATGAAAAGAATTTGGCAATTATAGCCCTATTACAACTTTGACTTTCATAAAACTTGTCCTCCTAAAACCAATAATTAAATCTTGTCATTTTTGACATTTGACTTTTATTAATACAGCAGCACATCTGACATTTTCATTTACTAAAACAAAATGAAGGTATCAGATATCAGACCTTTAAAGTCAAAATAATTTTGTTTGTATAAAACAATCATGCTTCCATAGTATTTTTTATTTAACAAGCCAAATAAAATGAAATAAGATAGCAAATTCAAACCACATTTGCATGACACTTTTCATAAAACTGACACATTAATATACCCAAAGTCTCACAGCCTTCTCCTTTATGTGTAAAATAATTAAAACTTAACAGACTAAGTAGAAATTAAACTACTCTATGTAGACAGGTTCAAATGCACTAGAAATTTTCCTTTTTTTTTTTTTTTTTTTTTTTTTTTGCGGCACCAGGAATTGAACTCACGACCTTGAGCTTGCCGGGCAGGCGCTTAGACCGCTGAGCTAGATCCCCAGCCCTGTTTTTGACACAGGGTCTCACTATGCCGTTCAGGCTGGTCTTGAGCTCACTTTGTAGCCCAGGCTGGTCTCGAACTCACAATGATCCACCTGTCTCAGCCTCCCGAGTGCTGGGATTACAGGCATGAGCCACCACACCTGGCTAGAAATTTTCTTATAATCAAACATACTGACCATGAATTTGAAATAGCCCACATAATATGGATAGTTCTAACCATCCGAAGAAGGTTGAAGACAGGCAGAAGAAAAAGGGAAAATTATTTGAACAGATTGTGATAATACCTCCCAAACTCCCAGGGGGAGCTGAAAGGAAAAGAAGGGAGACAAATCCACCTGCCTTCTGCCTAAAATAGAATTACAGTATACTTCACACAAACAATATAAGGATATCCTCCACATGATTTAACTTTGCTAGTATTTCTTCTATAATTACCCCCATTTTGGGGTAGTTCTTTCATCTTATGGAACTCTAAACAACTTATTAGGGCTCTCTGTTCATCTGGCATATTCAGATACCATCACTAGAACCCAAAGTAAATTCATTCTAATGGGCTTCTATGTCCTTTAGTAGAGAAGTATGCATCCCCTTTCTGAGCCATGATTACCTTTCTGAAACTAACTCATCTGAGATTGAGGCTGCTTGATTTTTCTCACAAGGTGGAGATGACACATTTTTTTTTAGGGACAGAGACCCACTGGGCAATGAAGTCAGGTATGTGTTTGGCATGAGTTATCACAGGCAAAGCACATCCTCAAGTTTTTCATGACTTTCAACATCTAAATGGTTTAATGTCTTCGCAGTATAAGCACAAAAAAATCACTTTTATGAAGTCCTTTTTGTCAGTTGCTTATCGTTTATTACCTCAAAGCAACTTTTGCCAAAATTAAAATTTTTAAATACAGAGTAATTCTGCCCAACATAGTTTGCTCAAGGATGTTTATTTATTTGCTTATTTTGCTAGATGAATACAATAATAAAATGGAAGCTGGAAGTAACCTTATAAATGTTTAAGAACTAATACTCCAAAATAACACTGATACAATTACTGCATCAGGAATATAAAGTTGAAGATTTTTAATCACTTATGATGGCAGTGGTCTCCAGGATTCTGCTTGAAAACAGATAAAAGACCAGTCATTTCTGAAATATTTCTTCATCTTAACCTTCTTATCTACCTAATTTGTGCACACTCCCTGCTCTGTAATACAGTTATACTACTGTTGCTCATGTTTATTTTTCAGAAGGCTTCAGAAAACACCATGGCCTTGGATTCAGGCTTCTCAGCTATAAATGATTTCCTATCTTCAAATTTAATATGGAATTTGGTTATTTGTGGCATTTTAACCTTTTTTGTCATTCTTTGTGATTACTTCATTTTCTAAAACACAAATATTAAAGCATTCCTAATTAAAAGGTAAATTTAGTATCTTTGCTATTTCTTTCCCTGTTCCTGAGTTTGGGGACCAAGCTTTCATCGTCTTGAAACTTTACTATCACTGGGACACCAATAATGAAGCTCACTAGAAGTATAGGCGAGGAGAGCAGCATCAGCCTCAGCCTCATACATCCCCACTGTGAATTCCAGAAAGGAAAAAAAAAAAAAAAAAAGACACAGGCAGGTACTGGAGATAGCAATTGGTTCATGGTTTACCATGGAACTAAGACTACTGCAAGGGCCATGTTTTATATTTCCTTCACTTAATCTGTATATCTTTTTTTAAATATCAGCAACATATCGTTAAAGATCTGTTTTTTAAAAACTCCAAATTGCTGTAATTTCAGAAGCAAAACACACAATAAGGGATGATTGATTCGTTAATTGTTCCTAATAAGCAATTTAATAGTTCAAAATGTTTACTTTGGAAATCAGGTAATTAAAAGCATGAATCATAATGCACATCATGGCAGTTTAGTGAAAATCATTTTTATGGCCATTTAGGAGTTTTTATTTAACCTCAAAATGCCATGATCTCTTGTTTCTATTCATGCTTTAGGAAAATGAACTTTAAAGGAAATGCTGAGCCAGATTTTCTTCCTTTTGAACTCTGCAGGAGCTCCCACTGGATAAAACCACTGATAATAAGGTGGCTCTTAATTTTTAAAAGGATTCTTGCCATCACCAGGCATAGTATTCTTTGGTTTAGCCAGGTCACACTGAAGAAAACTTGATGACTTCCTAGAAGTAAAACCTGACTTCTACTTCCAAGAAACCTAAATGCACAAAAATAATTCTATAAAAATTACATATGGTGATCCTTTCTCCAGGCTAGTTTTAATTTTCCTCCTGTGTGTGCCCTTATATCCTTAATTTCCTTAACCTAACCCTCTACCACAAGTGGTCTATCCATTTGTCTACCAATTTCTCTAATCTCCCAACCACACTGGACTGTGTGAGAAATGCCTTATGGACTTTTTTAACTTCTGTATTCTTGTGCATACCATTAGGGCATGGCCATGTCATCCAATTTTTTCAACTGGTGAATTAATGTTACCACATTACACTTTGTTTGCTAATTTATTTTTCTCAAAAGACTAAATTATTGAGAAAATACAGGTAAAACTTTTATCTTTCTATATCTATTGTCTTGTTCAGTGAACTGGACAGATTAGAAACTGAACTAACATGTTAGTTAATTCCACAAACATGGTATGTTTATAGCTCGTGTGAACACACTGATTGCAAATAGATGTTTCTTGGAGTCTCAATAGAAAACTGAAAAAGCATTCATTGTAATAAGGCTGCTGTGGCTCATAATAGTGTTTGTCGATCCTAAAGAACTACTCTATACTTGACATTATTTGCTGTCAATAAATACATAAGTGCTAACAAAGTGTGATGGTTAATTTTATGTATCAACTGAAAGGGTGTTTTAGGATGAGACTGACATTTAAGTCAGTGAATGCTGGGTAAAGTAGAACCCTCTCTAAGTAGGTTAAGCTTCATCCAATCTTTTGAAGATCTGAATTAAACAAAAAGATTTGGAATCCCCAAGCAAGATAGCATTCTCCAGCAGACTGCCTTTGAACTAAAACTGGAACACTGGCTTTCTAAGGTCTCCAGCTTGCCATTCAATTCTTACCTTTCAATCTTCATATTCATGCGAGTTAATTCCTTATAATAAATCACATATATTAAATAAATGCATTTACTACTGGTTTTGTTTTTCTGGAGAACTCTGGATAATATACAGAGGAAGCGTTTAAGGACTGTTAGATATCAAAATACTGGTAGGCCATGTTGAGATAAGAATATATCGTTGTACCAGTGAGAATAACTGAGTAGAAAAAAGATTAATTTCCTAAAACCCACACTGTTAATAAGTCACAGAGTGAGGATTCTAGCCAAGTCTGATTCCAAAGTACATGCTGCTTCCTTTATTGTTACCTAAGAAATGACCATGAGGATAGACATGAAATAGAATGTAGCTCATTTTCCAAGAATACAATGGGTAAAACATGGAATTCAAAGAAAGATCAGGAACAACCAATGTAAGGGAAAACCTAATTTAGTGGTTTTCAAATTATGAGGCCCAACATCTTCATTTCCCCAAAACACTTCACAGAATTCACCAAATCCTCATTTGAAATGTCAATATTTTTAATGCATTCTACTATTAAAATAGGAATGAATCATTCTCAATGTTATATGTGAATTTTAACTCAATGCAGTCATCCAAGCATTATCCTTACCTGCCAGGTTAACTCATTTAGTGTACACTATGTAGCTAAGTTTCCTCTGACAATTCTTGAACGTATTTAAGCTTATTACGATCTTTACTAGTTATCTCTACAATGCCCAAGTCAGCACAACATTGCAACGCTCATGAGCCGTGCTCACTTAATAGCCCACCAAGTCTCCAGCACACAAGGTCTCATCACAGCACAAGAGAGAACTGTGCAACACCCAGGAAGTGATAGGTAACAAGCCACAGATGATATTATCATGATTTTAAAATACTTTACTGTGCTTATACACTCTAAGGTGACACCGATTGTAAGACTCACAGTCAATTTAATACTTGCTTTTTCAAAAAGGAACATTATATTACACAGTTGTTTGAAATGAATGTTACTATATACTTATTCATACAATTACCTATCACATTCTTTTTTTGGAATCATAATTAAAGTTGTCTAAGCCTTATTCACATTCAGGTCAAAAATAATTCTTCTGAATCACTCTTGGTCTTTCATATCTATGAATAGGTTTACAGTGACAAGCTGAATTCATAACACCTTCACCTGTGGGACAGGCAGTATAACTTCAAAGCACAATGAAATGCTAACATTAGGTAATTTCTACTGTAATTATAGCTTGTGACATGCCAGACAAACTTCAGACTAATATTACCTGCTTCCTTCAAAACTATCACAAAGTAATATTTTCCCCAAAATATCAACCAACAAAGCAAATTTCGGTAAAAGTCAACCTCATGGGACTCAATGAATGCAAAACACTTCAAACAAAGCCACCAAATGAAGGAATATTTACCACTTATGTATTGTTAAGTTTCTTTTTTTTTTTTTTTTTTTTTGCGGCACCGGGGATTGAACTCATGATCTTGTGCTTGCTGGGCAGCGTTTAGACCGCTGAGCTAGATCCCCAGCCCTATTGCTAAGTTTCTATATTACAATTTATTACTGGGCCTGATGGATGCAAAGTTTTTTCTTTTTACTCTAAGGGGCATCTCAACTGAATTACACAATTATAAGAGGCATCTCAACTTCAGAAACATAATATTGTGGAGAAAACATAGTAGGACCAAGAAAATAATGCATAAAATGTTATATGACTTCAGCCTTTATTTTGGAGTGGAAGTTAACTATATTTGCACGTTTATGAAAAAGTTATTTTCTTTAATTGTCACTTCTATTTGTATATACCATAGTTCCTGGAAACATTTCACCTGAAAATTCAAATTCACTGATAAAATATGAATTCTTTTTTAAAAATAGTGAAAAAGGCAGAACCTGGCGAGCTCCTCACAAGTCAAGTTTATTCTTTCACCTACATCACTCGCATGCACCAAGCAGGGCTCAAAGCTAAGAATTTGCCTTAAATCTCAGAGGAGAATTTGAATTTGGCTTTTCAGCATACCAAAATTCCGAGGACTTCAGCAACTCTAAAGATGGACTAAATGCATTTTGCATAAAAGGATGTGCACAAGTCTTTCAGGGGCTAATAGTGGAATGTTATGGCTTGTATCTAGATGTCCTTCCAAAGCTCCATATGCTCACAGGTGGGGCGTTTGGGAGGTAGGTGGATTATAGGTGCACGACACTGGGATTAGGGTGTGTGGTACTAGATTAGTCCCCTAATTGGATTAGCATAGTTCTGAGTGTGACTACTGGATTTATTAAAGAGGGAAGCCCCACCCTGGGTGTGGTGGCACCAACTAATAGGCTTATAACCTGGATGGGATATAAAGGGACAGAAAGAAGGCAACAGCAACCAGCAAGATTGCCTTGCTGCAACCTCCCTGCCTTGCCATAGAATGATTCTCTTCTGTCATGCTGTCCTGCCTTGGAGTTAGCCAACTATCTACAGAAACCTCTACAAAATGTGAGCTAAAATAAACCTTTCCTCCTTAAGTAAATAAAGTAAGTGAAAACCACTGCCTTAGCAAAATCTAAGTTTATAGAGTGTCAAGTACTGAGTTGGAGAATCATCTGTCAGGTGGCTTTGCCCCTCCTTCAGCCCTGAGAAATAAAGAAATAAAATAAAAAATAAAACGAATAGAAAAATTTTCATAGATGACACAAACAAATGAAAATCGAAGCGATAGTGGGCAGAGTACTTACCAAAGAAGGATGGGATATGGTGAGACAACCCAGAAGTGAGTGCCTGGAAACAGAGCTGAGGGGATAGAGCTTGTAGGATTACAGAAGCTGTGAAATCTCAACAGAAAGGCTGGTTTGGTATGTTTAAGGGCATGGGAAATGACAGGAAGATGGATTTCAGAAAATGAAAAAAGAAATGAAGGTTGATGGCTAGTACCTGAACAGAACAAATCAGGATGAGAAGCACAGCCTGGGTCAAGTATTTTGCAACTGTGCTATTGCTGTGTGACAATGGTTAGCTTATGGTGTACTTTCAGCTAACCACATCCTTTATTCTTCTAGACAACATCCTCCCTCCCTCCCTGAAGCAGCTTGTCAGAGGAACCTATGCAAAGCAACAACAGTGCTTAAGCAGAAGGCATGCTCCCTTGGTCCTTCCAAGAACAAAGTCTGATGCCTTGTTAAATAATAGTCTTTATATAATGACAGCATTAAAAAGAGTAAATTTCAAAGACAAAAAAATGTTTAAAATCATATAAAATAAATGATAGTGCCCAAATAACCATCAACTGAGGAACAGATAAAGATGTGTTTTTTTTTATACAATGGAGTACTACTCTGCCACAGGAAGGATGAGACATTCCTAGGTAAATGGATGCACCTTGAGGCCAACTCTTAAGTGAAATTAGTTGGACACACATGTGTAAATGCCGCATAGTTTCTCTGATGTGAGAAAACAAAAGGGTAAATAAGGACCAAAATGTATAATAGGTATTGTGAAATAGGAAGAAAATGGGGGGAGGGGAGCAAAAAAAGTGAAAAAAAAAAAGGAAAAATCCAAACAAAGCTCTTATAAATGGAAAGGGGAGGAGGGGTTGAAGGGGAGGTAGGGAAATGGGAAAAAAAAGAATCAAGTTATAGCATGTACAGGAACAAATTCTCTATGATGAATGTGACCACTATGTATATCTAAAATGTACCAATAAACTCTGAGAGAAAAAAATCAAATGATATTATATAATTGACCAATTCCATTCTAGGTTTGTGGACAATACAGTGTACTCCAAGAGCAGAGAACTGGATTTAAACCAATCTAAATTCATGCTCTGATTTTGCAGTAATTATCAGGGTGAGCTCCATAAACTCTTAAACTTTCTAAACCACATACTTCTGCAGAATGAACATAGAATTGTTCAAAGAATTCACTGAAGTAACATGTATTACCCTGATATGTGGAAAGGGTTTAATAAATATGAGGAGGCAAAATTGCAGACTTCGAAAACTACTCAAGAGAAAAATACTCAATTCTATGAAAAGCTGAATTATTTCTACGTTTCTATTGTTACTTTTCTAAAAAGTGGTTAAGTTTCAGAGCTCCCTTATATCTTAAAGTTGATAGATAAAGAGGACTACTGGGAAAGAGAGTAGGTTAAGGAAATGGGAGAAGATAAAACCCTCACATCCCACACTCTACAATTTTTTTGGTACAATCCTGTCTTTTCCCCAACTTTGGACTTTTTTATTAATGACCTAAAAATGGAGATTCTATAAACATATTAATGTATGATAGTCTTTTTATTCCTGATTTATTAATATTTTTTAAACTTAGACCATTGATCAGAATCTTCTGGAAGCTTTTGTGAATTCTACACCAAGCTCTTTCTTGGAATTCCTGAATCAGAAACACAGTGGGAAAAGAAAAAAAAAAAAAAAAAGAAACACAATGGGTTGAAGTCTGTGAGTTTTATTAAACATCTCACAGAGCTGAGTGTGTGGCATATGCATATAACCCCAACGCACCAGCAGGCTGAGGCAGGAGGCTTGTTATTTAGAGCCCCGCCTACACAACTCAGTAAGAGTTGTCTCAAAATTTAAAAAGGAAAAAGAAATCAAAAAGGCTGGGGATCTAACTGATTGAAAAGGTCATATGTTCAATCTCTAGTATGAAAAAAACAATCCTACATTTTAGGAATCATATCCCTTAATATGAACCTTTCCTTAGTCCAGTGTTACAAATTGGATTTGTACACTACCAATATCAAAAGTGGTCAGTGAGAAATGAGAGGCTGTCATTCTTAGAGGTACAAATAGTCCAGATCTCTAAGTAGAGATCAACTTCCAGGGCTTTTTTATGCCAACCAAGGTTGAAGAGCACTTAGACTATTTAAACCCATTTTGTTAAGATTGACCTAATGGTTCTTGAATTTTAGTCGATAAAAATAATCACCTAGAATGTTTAAAAAATAATGAAATATTATAGTAGTTCTTTCCCAGAGATTTTGATTTGGTAAGGATAGAGGAAGACTTAGAAATCTGCATATTTAATATGGTATGTATACATATGTTTTACATATGTATTATACTACATATGTTGGAACTAAATATATTTTAGAACAGGTAATTAGCAGACCATAATTTGAAAATCACCTCCCTAAAGCTTTGGCTCTTCCCCAAAGTCAAAATGATGATGAAACATAAATATTTGGAATTAATTCAGAACACCAACACAGTCATGACAGCCCAACTAAAGATACTTATGAAAGAGGACTTCCAGAACTGCTTCAGAAAGTGACAAGAACAATGGGATACATATGTTCAAACCCAAAGGCAATATTTTGAGAATTTATGGCAATGTGTCTTGTACAGTAATAAATATGTTTAAAATTCAACTTTCATTGTATTTTTATGACATATTCATGTTTAAAAAGTCTTAATTTTTCAAAATCAAACAATTTTTGTTGTGAAAGAATTATATTGGTAACTTTGGAAACATTTAACATAAGATACGTACTTTACACAGTTGACAATTCTACAATTCAGAAATTTTAGTTTTCTTTCAGTAAGTGGAATAATGGTTAAATCTACACATTTATAATAATCCTTCTAGTCCAAAGAGAAAAATTACATCATTTAAAATATTAGAATGGTGATGCACACCTGTAATCTCAGTCCTCTGGGAGACGGGGACAGGAATATCATACTTCAAGCTTGGGCAACTTAGTGACTTAGTTTAAGACCTTGTCTTAAAAAATGAAACAAGATGGGGATGCAGCTCAGTGCAAAGGTCATGGGTTCAATCCCCAGTATATATTTTAAAAGGTTAGCATGAAAATTTCAGTAAAAGCAGAATAAACTGAATGTACAATAAATTCTTGTGTTTTAAATCTTCAGACTACTATATATCCCTGGCAAGTGTATCAGGGACTCAATATTTATGCCAAGTAAATGCATAATTGCATGCATGAATGAATGAAAGATTAACTAAAAATTACATTTGTACTTCAAAATCTTCCTTTGCTTTAATGAGTTCATTTTATATTGATTGTCTTTATGGCTAACAATATTATATTGTCTAAAAACTTATCTTTACGGTTATGAGGATTGCTATACATCCACTTTAATTTCAGCAGTTTTATAAACTCTTAACACGCTGAATAAAATTCTAAGTTTCATTGTAGTTATATATTTAATCAATTAAATAATTTATGTAAACATCTAATGTCTAACTGTATCACTGATGTTGGTCCAAGTTGACTCCATGATCTAATTGATCTATGGAAGATTTACTTGCTTTCTGCATACTTCACAGTTTATGTTAACAAGCTATCTATTGACTTTAATGGATGGAGATAGTAACTCCATTAGGCATCAGGTGAAAGGGAGTAGAGAAAAAGCAAATGTGAGTTTTTCGATGTCAAATTTATCTTTGAGTTGAAAGGCAGAAGTTCCCTTGGTATTGAAAAAATGTACACTGATATCCAAGACTATTTTCACATAACTGTATTATATGGCCTTAAACCCTGTGCATCATTTCATTTTTAAGAGACATAAAAGGTCTATGAAGGCCTTCTTCTCCAACTGAATTACCTGACTCAGTCAATAAACAGCACCACCATTCACCCTGTTATCCAATCAGCAAATGCAGATATTATCCTGGATTCTTCTCTTTTTCACCTCCCACTTCTGATCAATAACAAACCAGTTAGTTTTACTTCATAAATGTCTTTCAAATCCATCTCTTTCTTTCTATTCCTACAACCATTCTTTCAGCTCACTTGTTTTGAAAACTGCAATGCTGCTGAATTGGGCTTGTAATTCCTCTCCTTAAAATCTGTGGCTTTTCACTTGCTGTTTGATGAAGCTCAAAGCTTTACCAAGTCCCTGGTGGTCCAGCCCTTGCTAGAGTTTTCAGACCCATCTCTCACAAATCTCTGTCACAAGTTTTCGGGAGAAATTCAAGGACCTTGTCTGAATTCTTTCAAGGATCCTTGCTTCCTCTTCCTGTCATTTTTATACATAATCCATTGGTTCTGTGTTTATATTTCCTTAACCTATCCCCTAGCTCATACTCCTTTCTACTGAATGCAAGAGACATTTCCTCTGGCAAACCTTTCTTGACCAGTGTTAGGCATCCTTACTGAGCACCGCTTTATAACCCCTTTCATTCATGAGATGCAGAGAATTTATTCTACGTGGATCACAATTTTTGCCAGTCATCTCTACCTTCTTAATGCTGTATATGAAATACAGAGGGTGGTGAATAAATGAATGAGGGCATCTTCCAAGCTGCCCAGAATCAAGACCCACAAAGGAAGTATTATGCTGACTCAGCTGCTGGAAGAATTCTCAGACTATACTATAGGCTGAGAGTCCTAACAATCCTTTAAAGACTTAGCAAAAATCTTCAACTAACTCCTTTACCCTACAAACAAAGAATTAGCAAGTAAGCTGTCCCATGAAAACCAAGCCATAAAGGTTAAAAGGAAAATTTGGTGAAATAAGCACTCTAAGCATTAAAAATTTGCACTCTAATAAGCACTCTAAGCATTAAAAATTTTCACAGTTCTGCCTCCTTTGTTCCCCCTCTTTTTTAAATGATGCCACCATTGTGGAACTGTTGAATGCTATCAACTGACAATATGTGTAGGTCTCTGGAGTTGATCACCACAGACTCATTCTCATCACAAGAAGATATTAAATCATTCTGTGCAAATCATGAAATGATATGAATAATATTTTTAAAAATTAGAGAAGGCCTTAGCATCTAGGGTTTTAAAATTTGAAAGAGGTAAAAGTTATTAGCAAGTTAATTGGAACTTTGATGTCAAAAGTTAGTAGCAAGTTAATTAGAGCTGCACAGGAAGTAGCAAATTTGACAAGCTGTGCAACCTGGAAACAGCCTTGGAAACCAGATCTTTCCAGACTTCTCTAGGAATGCAATTGTCTACACCAAGCAATGTAATAGTAAATTAAATTTTTACAGGCTTCTTGCTCAAGCTGTGTGCTGAGTTCTATGTAAAACCGCCTTGTAATGCTAATTTCAGACTGAAACAACTACAGGGTACATTCATCCTTAGAAGCTGAAGAGAAGCAACTGAAATAGTAATGTTTTGATTTGTGATAATGTAATTGACATATTTAAAAAGCAACCCTCTGTTTGTGTCCCCAAACTATCAGACCTCTATCATGGTCTGTTTTCTCCTCTTGACCTCACTGCATCTCTGGGATTTTGCTCCAGGCAAATGCCCTACACAAGATGCGTCAGGAATCAAAACGGCCAAAATTGCTGCTGAGTCAGAGGTGTTTTCAACATTTTGACGAACAACACATAACTGCATGATAAATGGTTAACACCCTTCCCTGATGGTTTGGCAATCCTATACTTATATTATAGCTCTATCATACTGAAATTATAGGTTCTCATGAAAGGATACTACAATAATAATATATTTTATAGCAGTGTTCATTCAAGGACCTCAAACAAGTTTCAACATTTATGTATTGAATATTATGACACTAAATCCTACTTCCTCCCATAAAACACAACATGGAAAGCCATGATTTCCCTTGTGTATCAGTAGGCTTTGAGGAATATTTTGGTTGTCACATCAAACATAAAATATTGATGAAGCAGTTAGGAAAAATAGATTCCACCACTCTTTCGGGAAGGAATTGAATATTAAAACTATACTATTATATGTTATAAGCATGTTATAAAACTCATTGGAATACACTTCAAAACTAGAGGGATTTTCAAAACAAAAAATTAGCTAAAATAAACTTAATTATAAAATATTACACATACAGAAAAATATATAGACAGACAGATAGATTTTAGTCATATCATGTAGAGAAGGTACCTTCAGAACTCTGGGAGTTAAAACAACCAAATTGACAAGAATAACACATACTCTAAATTCCAAAATCTGAGCTGTGCAAATACAAAACATGGTCGGCAAAAGAAAGCTTGATGAAAAAAAAAAAAAAGGAATACTGAGAAACTGGTATAGTCAACATTTGTTGGTGTTTTTCAAGACAGAGGGGCCCCTATCCCAGAGGTGGGCGCCTTCTGTTTGTACAGGAGATAAAGCTGAGAGAAAGCGAAGAGATCAGAGCTATTTTCACTGATAGCATGTGCCTATGGATTGACTAACTGGATATCAGTTGTATATCACAATATGAATTCTTGATTTCATATTGGTCTTTAGATCAGAAATCGGAACCAGACTAAGCATTTGTTAAGTAGACTCATTTCTTGGGGCAATATTTTTATGAATATCCCCAATAAACTGTAGTAATATTTATGGTTCAGCCATAATTTTTAGCTTTCCTCAGGCTAAATATGTAAATAAAATGTCACTATAAGAAAACTGTGATTGATTTCTTTTTAAATAATATGCCTCAATTTATATAAATCACAAGTTTAGTCCTCTTCAAAATTACTGTTTATGAATCTTTATTATATTCTTATATAATTATGCTTCAATTGCTCAAAGTACTTATATTTTTCTTCAATAAAAATCGTCTTTAAGCCAGGCGTGGTGGCACACTCCTGTAATCCCAGCACTCGAGAGGCTGAGGCAGGAGAATTGTTGCAAGTTCGAGACTAGCCTGGGCTACAAAGTGAGCTCAAGGCCAGCCTGAACGGCATAGTGAGACCCTATCTCAAAAAGACAAGCGTCTAGGATTTAGTTCAGTGGTATAAGAGCCTGCCTGGCAAGCATGAAGTCATGAGTTCAATCCCTGGTACTGGAAAAAGAAAAGAAAATTGTCTTTAGTTTGTAAGGCATGTTTTGAAGGATAACACCTAAATTTAGGTAGCACTTGGTTGTTTACAAAGTAAATTACGATGAAAAATTTTATTTTGAGAATTAGTCAAAAGTAATTTAGAAGGAAGTCCAAGATATCAGTCTAAGTAATGTAATCTTATTCTAACACAAGCTATAACCATTAAGATGGAGTACAAATGAATTGAGGCTGATACGTACTTAAGAAAAGAAATATATATATCTTTAAAGATAAGACCGTAATAGGAAATCCAGTTTTGTTTGTTTGGTTGTTTTCAATACTGGAGATCAAACTCAGGACACTTCACAACTGAGCTACAATCCCAGCTCTTTTATTTTGAGACAGAATCTCCCTAAATTGTGCAGGTTGGTCTTAAACTTGCAACCCTCCTGCCTCAGCCTTCCAAGGAGCTGGTATTATAGGCATGGGCCACTGTGCTTAGTCCAAATTTTTTGATCAAAAGCAAATACTCAGAAGAGAAGTGTGTTTTTCACTGGTAGATATTTTGAGCTACCATTCCTAGTGACTCAAAATATCATATAAATTTTAGTGCATATGTCTAACATTTTCTCATTATTTTGCTTCTAGTAATTATGAAACTGTCTTAAATGATCTATTAGCCTGACACTTGAAATATGCAATTTTTTGTGAATGCCAACCCTAAATCCTAATATATTTCACTCTTTTGTCTCACTTGCAATTTGACTTGAGAGTTATGGGAAGACCCTGTACTCAGACTTTTAAGGGATGTATGACACCCAACATTTGGTTTCTGTGGGACTCCCTGGTTCCTTGGGTATAGATCAAGACTTTCAGAATGGACAGCATAATAAAAATTCAGTTTATACTATCCAACACATGGTTTAATACATAATCTAACAAGTAAACAGAATACAGGTAATTCAGGGCATGAGAGAAAAGACAGAAAAATAAGCAATATATTAAAAACTATGAGAAAATGTAAAATTGAAATATTGCCCAAAATAAAAAGTATAATCACTGGTGATAAACACTTGTAAATCAGTCTCACTTGTATATGAATCACACGAGTTTATCACCTCTAGTTTCAAAATATCTTATTTCAGTCTGGTGTGGTGGCACATGCTTATACTCTCATTGCTCTAGGAGGATGAGGCAGAAGGATCACAAGTTTGTGCCTAGCTTCACCAATTTACAGAGATCCTGTTTTAAAATTATATTAAATTTAAAAAGAGATGAGGGTGTAGCTCAATGTGAAGGACCTGGATTCAAGCCCAAGTACAAAAAAGAAGATATTTCATGAATGTTTTCATCAGAGCTTCAACTTACTGTACTTATTTTCCATGATTTCATAAATAACCTGAAGTTTTATGATAAAATCCTTTTATATGATTCATTAAGACAGTTCCAATGTATTTAAAATTTTTTACTTGATGTGAAACCCTTGCAAAATCAAGAAAAATATTACTTAAGATTTTTCCCCAAACTTTTTGATTTTCCAATTTAAAAAACCTAGATAATTAAAGTGATACTTAATATAATACATAACCCAGACCATAACAGTTTTACTCGTTTATGACTACAAAA
Organism: Cuniculus paca; assembly: GCA_004365215.1. Taxonomy (NCBI): domain Eukaryota; kingdom Metazoa; phylum Chordata; class Mammalia; order Rodentia; family Cuniculidae; genus Cuniculus; species Cuniculus paca. The sequence continues at coordinate 89,184 of RJWT010000017.1, forward strand.
TTGAGAAATCATATTCAGAAAGTTAAGTTCTAAAGCATTTAAGAAGATATGACATAGCATATGACTTTCTGTGTTAAGTATCTGGTAAGGCCATGTTAATGGAGATGTTCTTTAAATTCTCAAACAAGCCCATTCATTGTATCTATAGATGGATAATCCCAAAATTATACTCAACAGAGAGGAATTCATCATCTTATATAAAAAAGACCCATGTAAAAGAATATAAAAATGTGTCAAATAAGGATAATAAGTATAAAAGCAGCTAACATTTACTGGATATACATTTTCTCAACAGATGAACCCCTCTGCTATATAGATCCTTATTATGGAGTTTTAAAGTTTTAAAGGTCAAGTCACACAGAGATGGGACGAGATTCATCTCAAGTCACACAGCTACTAAGTCGTAGATCTAGAATTTGAGTCAAAACATTATAAGCCCAAATCCTACCACCTTTGGGTACTACATAATATTACTTAGCCCAATGCAGAAAATAAGTTTTTACCAGTTTAGAATTATAGTCCAGAAGAAAGTTTATAATCACTGGTACTTTAGGTGATTGTCAGTTCCTATGAATAGTAGGAAATTAACTTTTAAAAATACTCTTATTCTTAGAGCAACTTATAATGAAGTAGTCTGAAGAACAGAAATGAGTATGCTCTTAAAAATTTAATAGCTATTAAAATTTTAAGAATTATACTAAAATATAGTAGATGATCTTTAAAAAGAAAATTTAAAAACATGTTATCAGATGAGCAATTTTGAACTTCTTCAGTACTTAGAAGTAATCATAGGATATTCATTCTCCTGAAAACTACATTTTTAGATGGATTGGCATTTAGGTTCCTCAAAATGTTCTAACAAAAACTCTATAATTTATGCCAATTAATATTCATATTTTATAAATAGTAGGAAAACATGAATAGGTCAATTTGATAGATTAATTAACAAAACTTTCTATAAATGATAATATAAAGGTGACTCCAAAGAGTAAAGTCCTCTTCCGTCCACAGAGAGGCGCTCCCCTTCAATGGCCAAGGTCTTTGTTGAGCACCTGAATTCCAGGCTTGCTCTACATTCACAGAATTGAATATTAGATAAATGAGAAAGATGAAATCCCTTCCTCAAACACATGTATATATGGGCATATTTATAATGCATTTGACTTTTTTGGTACTTTAGTATGTTGATTCATTGGAAGACTATGAGTCAAGTAATGCCCCATGAGAGAGCTATGCCGATTCATTCATTCACACAAATATAATCACAGGAACAAAGTAGATACAGTATTCAAAGAAGACTTCAAAGGTGAATGATACATGTAATCACACTTTGCCTAAGACTCCAAAATAAGCTCTATTTTTAAAAATCTCATTCGACGAAGTTTGCTAGCTTTTATGGATCATCACATGCAAAGTAAGATAAGAATATAATTTACTAAATGTCATTTGGATATAACTTCAGTACCTGTATCTATAGCATCACATTTCCATAATAATGTTGACTTCCATTTTAAATATATAACTCACAGTATTTGCCCTTTTCTAAGTTAAATGTTTCACTAGATTTGTTTTCCTTCTTAAAAAGAAGAATAATAGAATTGTGGCGAATACTTGTTAGATTTACTCAGAATCATAATAAAAACATTAAGCACATAATTTCTATCTCTTCTCCTGCACATTTTTTTTCAAAATTCAGTCAATAAATGTTTTCTGAGCACCTACTACACACAGAAATGAGATTTATAGTAGGTACACCAGAAGACAAGTTTCTGAGTCATGTAAGGTGGGGGAGAACCAAACTTAAGAATTTGTTATTAACAACTTTACAACGTGTAAGTTTCTCAGGAAAAAAAAAATCAAAGAAATCAATTTCACCCTAGCATATCTGTGTCTTGGGAGTCTGCCTCTCAGGCGCAAATAGATTTTGTTATCTAAACAACTGGTTACAGTTTATTCTTTTTTTCTAATCTTAATGCAATTTTATTTCACCAAATCCACATTTTTCTTTCAAAACAATGAATGACAGTGCATCTTTAAAAAACAAAAAGGAACAAAAATCTACTTCTCTTTCCCCCAAACTCTGCCCATATTCACTCCCTTCTCTTTCATGGGCACGTGTCTCCAAAGATTCACTGGACACCTCTCACCTGAAAAAAAGTTTGGAGACGACGCTGGCCTTTTCTAGAGGCGACTTCTGCATGGTCTCCCGGGTCCCTGCTGGGCAGGCTGGGCTTCTGTTCCTGATGCCAAACGCCCTACTCCTCTCCTGCCTGCCGCTCACCCCTTTTTCTCTGACCTGCTGTGATGTCATTTGCTTCCAACTCCTGCCACCCACCCCCATCCCACACACCTCCCTTTTCCTCCAGCTCCTTCCCCGCCTCCGCGGCCCAGGTTAGGTGCCGGCGCGGCTTAGCCCGGCCCCAAAGTTGCTCCCGCGACTTTCCCCACGCCCTGGCGCCCCCCACCTCACGCAGTCGGTCACTCCTTCCTCCTTCCTCGCTTTCCCAACTCGGCCTCCAGCCTAGCTCCTCCTGGGCTCAGTCTCAGTCCCAGCAGGAAGCCCGCAGGTGGGGGACCTGGTCTGGCCCGAGACCCCTGACCGAGGAACCTTGGGCCAGGACAGGAACAGCCCCGCACCGGGGTCCACGCCGGGGTCCACGGGACCCAACTGCTGCTTCCCAGGGCCTTCCTCCTCCTCCTTTTCTTCCTCCTCCTCCTGCTTTTCTCCGCGATCCTAACTGGCTTCGCGCTCCGTTTGCAAGGTGCATTTTTTAAAAAAGGAAACGAAAATATGCTTCTCTTATATCAAAACACAGCTTTACAGAGCTAGAAAGTTACGCGACTGTGTCTCCTGGGTTCTCGGAGCTTCCTTTGCGAATCAGAGGTTAGAACAAGCTTTGTTACTTTCAACCTTAGGTGAGATCCGAGTATGGCACAATTACCTTCAGAAACATACTTATTTTTAAAAAAAAATCTCACAAGGAGGTAAGAGAGAGAGCTTTGTCACTTACCCGCCCAAGATCTGTTCATTTTAAGTACTTCAGGCCGGCTTGTGTTATTTTAAGAGGCTTTTGTGTGTCTTAGAGACAGTGACAAGTGGACAGTGTGTAAACTAACCCGCCCTCCTATAGATTTCTTAGGCTTGGGCAGCAAAACGTCTTGACTAACATAGCGAAAAGAATCCAAACAGACTTTAAAGGAAAGGTAGAACGCTCTCTTTGACCGGTCTCAAAGCTGTCCCCAACTCTCCAGGGTATTCAGGCTTTCCCAGGCATAGCCTTGCTTCCAATTTTCTGGAGTAGGATTGTGTGCCAGGCTGCTGGCTTTTAAAGAGCCAGTCCTTCAATTCCTGAACTCTATTGTGTAAAAGCAACTAAGTGTATACTGAGTTTGAATTGAAAATTTCAAACAAAAGTAAAAATTTGGGCCTGATTATTGCCTCAACATCTCAAAGCAAGGTTGTTTACTTGTGCCTTACTTATTGTTGACTTGTGGTCACCCAAATACAATACAAATAAAGCATGTATTTCATAAGGGTACAAAGACAACAACATGCATTTCAATTAAGGAATGTGTTCAGCAAGTTTTCATAGCTCTGCTCTGCACTTTAACATCTCCCTTCCCCGTCATCTTAAAGTGGGTTTTAGAAATGTTTACATTTTACTATCCTGAATTGAATACTAGAAAAAGAACAAAGAGATAAACCAAACTGCATAAAGTTAGACACCAGCAAAAACTCCCATGTTTCTAACTCATGATTCATTGCTTCAAATCCTGTACCCAGGTTTTCCTCTCCAGTGTTACAAAAATTGAGGCTCTATCTTTACTATTGACTTTTCCCAGGTATGTGATTGAACTCATTCCATCCATTCCCCACCTCCATGCTCTTGTTTGCTTTACAACTGCTAGTGTGACCCATCAAATATAATACCCACATTTTGAAATAAATCAGTAATCAGTTCCTCTTTGTTAGTGAGAAGTATGTGACAATAAAAGGATTAAGAATTAAATTCGTGAGCTGGAGGTATAGCTCTATGGTAGAGCATTTATGAGTATGCAGCAGGCCCAGGGTTGGATGCCCCCCAGCACCACCAAATTAAAAAGCAGATTAAGCTCCAAAGACATGGAAGCTGACCAAGGTATATGACACCAGGAGACCCCAAATATTGGTTAGTTTCATTCCTGTGAAAAGAATAAATAAAATAGTGACAAACTCTTAATGTTTGCTAGGCCTCATTCATATAAATCTTATGACAAGAATGTAAGGATGCATTATTTTTTAAGAATACATTATTACACCCAGTTTTCACTTAAGGAAACAAGAAAAGTTAAGTGAATGCTTGTAATGGTAGAGTTAAGATACAAATTCAGATTTGATTTCAAACCATCACTATCTGTATGTAATATTATTTCTAATAAAATCATTCTTCATATATTTATATATTGTCACCTATACCAGCCCAGTCTTTTTCCTCACATTAATTTCATGAAATAAACATTTCTAGACCTTTTTGACAATGAGACAGGAAAGTGGAAATCAACAATAGCACTGGAGTTATAGATATCTTAATAAACGATATATAATATTCTATTTTAACCATATTCACACATTTATAAGAAGACTCTAGGGTTTTTGAGGGGATGTTGAGACAGGGACTTGCTATATAATTCAGGCTGGTCTTGAACTCATTATGTAGCTCAAGCTGGCCTCTAACTTGAGTACTGGGATTATAGGTGTGCATCGCCATGCCCAGCAGACTAGATTTTTTATCATAAAATATCACAGCCCCAATTTTTTTTTGTCAGAAGACTTCACAATTCCTAACTTTAACAGACATGTCCAAATGAAGTAATTAAGAAATAGCATTCAGTATTTGCATGTAGGTATGTACCTAATGTAGGAATGTAAATATGTGCACAAGAAAATTGTTCAAATATGGTTGAAGGTCATTAACTAAAAGACTATATGTGGCTCTCACAGGGAATCAACAGGCCACAGTGAGGGTAGAAGGTGATAAAACCAGGAAGCTCATTTCATTTCACTTCGTAGCTATAGTATAGTAATTATGTTTGTTGGATATTTACCATATATTCTAGATACAATGACAAATATACAGCATGATTTGCCTTTTTTAATCCTTAAAACACTGTTATGGAAAATACCTTCTTCATTGTCCATACACTACAGAAGAAGGACCTGAGACACAAAAAGCTGGTTAATTTTCCCAAGAAAGTTCCAGAGTTAATAATAATAGAGGAAATTGGGTCTTGAACCTGAACAGCTCACTGACCCCAAGTATTTAAGAACTATGCATTCTTATCCTACAGAACTTCTTAATGTTTTAGGTAGAACTGACCTTAGTTATAGAAGAGTGAGTGGCCATGTGTGGGACATTATTTTAAAGATACATTAAAAATAAGTAAAAGAGAAAGAGGAAGGGATAAAAAAGGAGAAGAAGGTAGAAAGGAGGAAAAGACAGAGAAGCAAAAGGAAATTGAGGAAGGGAGAAAAAAGAGAAAAAGGAGGAAGAAGAGGAGAAAAAGAGGCCAACATTTATTTAGTACCTACTATTAGCTCAGCAATGTGTCCAAATAACCTCAATATAAGAAAGATAAAAGAAGACCTTCCGATCATACTTCACTCACCCTGCCTAAGATGAATACTTACCAATCATATTCAACTTAATTTGAGTGTTTTCCTCAGATTCTTTTCTGAGTTAGCTTTATTAGTGTTAAGTGGGTAACAATCATGAGTGCTCTAAAAACTAGGAAAGTAAGAGGAGGATGAAAAAAAAATCACCTCATAGGGAAGAAAAACTCACTGAAACACAGAATGCAAGGCCTGATCAATTTTCACACACCCATCCTGGGTGTGCTTATACATTTATCTAAGCTAGAAGGGTAGGAGCAGCCATGGCTCTTCCATAGTGCGCCACAATGGTAACCTGGAATGCAACTGCGTTGCAGTATTAAAAGTGTTGTGCTCTTTCGGGACCAGAAAGAACTGTTCTCATATATGATTAGGCCCATTTACTGTTTACTTTTAATTGCTTCCAACATTATATTTGGTTTGACAATTCTGCTTACAAACACACATGCACATATACTTCTATTTATGTACATATATAACTCTTCTTCCCCATAATGTTCTTGGAGGCAGAAATAGTGTCTTTTACATTGGCTTATCCCTTGTTTAGTAATGCAGTATATATAATCAAGCAATGATTTTCTCTTGGAGTTACTGAACTAATAGCTGACATGTCATACTGAAGGGGGAATCTGAAAATGTTCAAGTGATGAACAGTTGCTATTAATCTTTCAGCAAATGAGACCCTGGTGCTAGGGCAGATACACAAAATAAAGCAGTATCCCCACCCTTAAAACTCAGAAACTGCTCATGTTCACCAAAGTTCTCTGGAGATAGTATAAAGAATATGGAAGCCTGGCATGGTGGCTCATGCCTGTAATCCCAGCACTCAGGAGGCTGAGACAGGAGGATCGTTGTGAGTTCAAGACCAGCCTGGGATACAAAGTGAGCTCAAGGCCAGCCTGAACGGCATAGTGAGACCCTGTCTCAAAAAGACAAGGGCTGGGGATTTAGTGCAGTGGCCTAAGCGCCTGTCTGGCAAACACGAGGTCATGAGTTCAATCCCCGGTGCTGCAAAAAAAAAAAAAAAAAAAGATATGCAAAGAGCTTGGGTTATTAAGGAAATAAAAACCTTGTTTCTCAATCTTGGCACTACCACTTATCTAGGTCTGTGATTTTAGATAACTAATTCAATATTTCTGTGAGTCAGTTACCCTTTTCTGAAAATGATGTTAATAATATCCACTAAATAGGATTGTTGAATGGATTTATCTCTCTATCCGAATACTGTTTACTTTTGGGATTAAATAATTCTTTGATGGGGAGAAGGTCTGTCCTGTGCATTGTAGGATGTTCAGCACTATCTCTATCTTCTATTCATTGTATGCTGGTAGGATGATCCTTCTCCCCAATTTGGAACAACCAACACTCTCCATAGAGATTGTCCAGTATCCTGAGGGAGCAGCTAAAAATTGTCCTAGTTGAGAACTGTTAAATGAAATGAATTAAATGTGATAAATATGACAGACGTAAAAGGCTTAGAACCTAATAAATACTCAAAGAACGTCAGAAATTATCATTATAGCATTAGTTATAAAGTACAAATTAGTGCAGCATCGCAAATTAAATCCTACAGGAAAGTGAACTCCACAAAGGTGTAAAAATTCTCTGGAACAAATGGTCTCTGTCATTTCCTTAGAAGTTATTTGCTTGTATTGAGTTACATGACAACTGCAACATAATTTTGAGGTAGAAACAAAATTGTTGTTTTATATGGTAGAAATGGCCTTACTTCCTTTATACTGCAATGACATTTAAAAGTTCTGTTTATTGTTTCCTCTAATTTTTAGCTTTCCAACAATGGTATATTGTTAACACTGAATTCAGATAGAATTTGACACCCTTGATGGGCAGTACCCCATCAAGAAGTCTTAAAGATACTCAAAATAGGTGCTTATTAATGCTACTAATGAACCAGACCAATCATGAACAATATTAATAATATAACTTTGTTGTGAATATAACCCTTCTAGGATTTCCTAAAGTTGCCATTCATGAAATGCTTCATTATGTATATTGGTTCTCTTCATTTTCCTACTGCAGCTTTTTTTAGAAACAGGAGAATTCATAACACCAAATTAAATCTTTATTTATGCTGAAATTCAGGTGCTAATTTAACTCCAAGAGGAAAAGTGGTGATTTTTGTTTTGTCCAGATGAGTTCTGTATTATATGTATGCCACATAGAAGAGTTACATTTAGCAAGGCAGTGGCACACAATAAACAAAACGGTGAATTATTTGCTTCTTTTTAACCATTTTCCCCTAAGTAGATGATTTATTTAAAAAAATATGTAACATGGCATTTGATACAAAATACAAAGACAGATTAAATGGAAAAATTGTATTGCTCATACGCACTAATGGTAAGTCTGAAAGTCTTGGCTATCTAAACTCAGTACAGTACAATCTATTATTCTCATAGTCTGACATCTGATAGAAATAAATATGCAAATTCACCTGGAAAGAAAAATCATTGTTCATTTATTTATGTACAGACGAGTTTGCTATTCTGAGGCTTAGTGAACTATCATTGAATGCCAACATGGAGAATATTTCCAGCTATAATTTTTTCAAAACAACTCTTTTTATGCACCAATTATAATAAAAACCAAGGACAGGGCATGAACTCAGTTACCCAAAGAAGGCTTTTAGGCTGGAAAAACTAGAATTTGAGTATTATGGGTTTAGGGTCTTATTTGTTACTTGGTGGAATCTATGTGATCTTGTTGTTTTAGGGCACTATACTGGCTGCCTCTAGAGGTAGAATCTATGTGATCTTGTTTTAGGGCACTATGCTAGCTATTTATTGATCTCAACTACAATGTGATTGGTGCAACTATGGTGATTAATCCATATGGTCAAAAGGACAACCCATTCCTGGTTCAGTGACCATGGGCCTGTGCACCCCTGAGCCTGAAAGAATAATTGCAATCTCCTTCCTTTCAAGGCTGTCAGAGGCAATACTGCCAAAGTACTGGCAAAACACCTTGGAACTGTTTATATGTGTAAAAATCATATTTTAAAATATAAGAATCATGTAACTCCTTTCTAGAACAAAATATAGAATGCTAAGGAAGTGAAATCAAATTGATAAATTTGTATTATTTGACTTACAAATTCTAAAATATGGATATAGTTTTTTTTAATAAAAGCAAACAGTTAAATATGCTATGATTTTCACAAGGAAAAATTATATGTCAGGTACTTTTTCTTCCGTATAAATTGCATTACATGCCTCGGAGGAAAAAGCCCTATAAAATGCCACGTTTTATTAACAATAATATCCCATTTTACAAATGAAGAAATTGAAGTACAGAAGACTAAATATCTCTAAGTTCAAGAAAGAGAACCAGAATTTGAAGAAACTCACTGATCTGGCTCCAGAGATCAGTACTTAATCACTATGCTCTTCATGTAAGGAGACCACATGGCATAGCTTCACTTATTTAACTAAGAGGAATTGCCTTTTACAATTGTCCATTCACTTCTCTGCATAGGTCAAAACACACACACACACACACACACACACACACACACACACAAGGAAATACTACAAAAGGGTTTTTCTTTCCATTTCTGTGACTTTGTTGAGGAGAACCTCTTCATCAAAGGAATGTAAAGTAGGGAAGTATCCAGGAGAAGGGGAAAGAAGAACAAGGTCTTTTCTTTTTTAACAAAAACTACAACTTCTGGGTTTCTTTTTTTTCTTTCTCATGGTTCAGCATAGAATCTATTTGATGGATTGAGATGATCTCAACTGGTATATTCAAATGGAGACACCAAGGATCCACCAAAAAAACACATTCCACCACGAGAAGACAGGCCTAAGACCAGTGTGTATTCCACAGTGGAGAGTAGGTTGCTCTTGACTTTGCAGCTAAAATGGGAAGTTTTTCTTTACACACCCATCTTGAGTTGTTTGGTAGGCTTTAGAAACTACTATAGCAACTTTGGAAGTCCACATATAAGGTAGTACTGGCTGAGACTAAGACTGAGAACAAGAGTAACTGCTATGGCCTATGTAGAGTACTAACAGGTGATATGGTAGTTGGGGGCCCAGTATTTATCTGATTCAGCTTGAAGTTCGGTTTTTATCAGTGATACAAATGCTGTAGTAACATCCAATCTTGCAGCAGAAAATAGGGTGGGGCATGTGGCAAGAGACTGCTTATATCCCCCATATTCTCTACTTCTCTTATGTTTAGAAAGAGAAATTAACCTTTTATAACCAATAAAACCCTTGGTTCTCAGGCAATTTATATGGAGGAGGTCGTTAAGAAAATATTTATGGACTTTTTGTTAACTTACATCTTAAAAGTTTAAGAAGAGGTATGATTTTATCCTTATCCCAAGTGGATGAAGAAAGACGTACATGTTGCATATGTATATATCCATAAATATTGAAAATCTTAGATGGACATATGTCATAATCATAAAGTAAGTCCCTAAACATTTTAAACATAGTTTTTTTTTCAAAACAAAGAAAAGAAATGCATCCAGAAGAGTAACATGATTTTTTTTATGTCATTTTGCAAATGTTTTTGGAAAGCCTATTGTGTTCCAACTCAGTGGCAGGCAGGGGACACAGTAAACAAGTGGAACTGGGCCTACAAATTCCAGTGAGCTTCTTAAATCTAAATTTAACTAAAACTCTAACAAAACACAAAATATTAGTTGCCTAAGTCCAAAGAAAATTATCAGCATCAATGTCTCATTTATTCTGAATTTTCCCTTGCCCTGCAAAGTATACAGTAACTCCGTAAGTCTCTTTCAGTTTCCTTTCTTTTATCTCATTCCTACACTTGCATTCTCCCTCAATTCCTGGTTTTAGGAATAAAACTAAATACATTCTCAAGAGCCACTATATATGGTCACATAGTTGCCCTGTTCGGTCACTTTGAACACTTAACTCTTATCCAGATCTCTCCACCACTAGTTCATTATGAGCTTGTAATTTCAAAACTGTGAATCTCATGTATTTTGTGTAAGTATCACAGTTCCACTGTATTTCAATTTTTACTTATTAAGAATATTTATTTTTTTGGATTTGAAAATAAAAATAAAACAATTTCAGAGCTCTATTTTGGCTTCTCTTTCCCACTTTACTTCTCAGGCTGTATTTCTTTTGTTTTGAAAACAATATATTTAAGATATTTAGTAATGGAAGTGTGTCAGTCCTCTGCTTCTTTAAACTTCAATCTCCACTCAGAGGCCAGGCTGAACCACATGAAAAGCCTCTCTCAATGCGGTCCTCCCCTAAAAGCAAAGCAGGAACACCACTCCACACACCCCTCATGTTGGAAGACCTCCATACTCTCAACACTAATGGGGAACAGAAACCTTGAACCTTTCTGCACCTGCCTCGTGCTTGGCACTCTGGGAACCCAGCGACTGATAGCTCCCTGGCAGTGTACCAAGCTTTGGTGGAACATCCAGTCCCATGCTGTAGGCTCATGGCCAGCTACCCAGTCAGCCACCAGCTGTGATTGAACTGCTGTGCTTTTCAAGACAGTTTGGTCATAATCCTAATTGTCTTTAGGAATTCTTTTTGTTACTAACCTATCATATAACAAAGCAAATGACTCTTGGAAGCTACTTGTCTTGTCTAAAATGGTGTGGGAATAATAGACCCTATTTGATTATTATAATCTATCTTGCATGTTTTCAAAAAAGTGAAGATTTCAAAAATGAAGAAAAATAAATTTAAACATCTGAGAAAAAATACAGAATTCTACTCAGTCACTTATATATCCTCTTACACAAACACAAACAGATTTGAGGCCTGTAAAAATTTGGATAATTAAAGAGAAAATGCAATGTTTTCTGTAAGCTGATTATTAAAATTGCTAAATTTAAAATGTGCTTTTCTTTAGGTGTGTATGCAAACAAATCTTGGATCATCTCATTTAAAATTACATCCTCTCCATTAGCCTGGACAACACAGAGAGATTTTATCTCAAAACACAAAACACATATACCAGACAGTGTGACATAGTGCGTTACACCTTTTCCAAAGAGTTTGAGCTGAGCTGAATTTCTGTATTTATAAAACTGGAAGAAAAATGCTTCCATTACACAACAGTACAGTGAAAATTAAATGAGTTGATATAAAAGTAAAAAATTTAGCATATTGCTTGACATAGGTAAGTGCTCAAAAATTATGTTTCAAATTTCCTATTCTCATTTTAATGATTCACAGCATGCTGACTCTTGTACAATTATTTTTATATGAAAGAATGATATGGTAGAAACTTTATGATTCTTAAATATATTTTTTCACAACCACTTTAATTTTTGTTTATTTACTGTATTAAAAATGAAGGAAAATAAAGCTCAGAAATAAGAAAACAACTCATTCAAAAAGCAAAGAAAAGTTTGGTGGGGCCTATAGGGACCAGCAAGCCATGCCCAGTAAAACACCACCACTCAGGGATGCTCGATGATGCCCACAGGACTGGGAAGCCATGCCTAGTGACCCACCACCATCCAGGGACCCTCAGTGGAGCCTGCAGGGACTGGGAGGCCACATCCAGGACCCTCAGTGGGACCTGTGGGCCCACTGCAGAACAGGCAGCCAGCGCAGGAAGCAGTGGAGACTGGGCATCAGGCTGATTTGGAGGAACACAGGAAAATGCCAAGATGAAGCAGCAAAATGCAATCTCAAACCTCCAACCTATCCAGAATAAGTCCAGGAGACATAGACATAGATGGAATTGGAAGTTACAGATTTCTAGAAACATGAATTACCAAAACTGAATCAAGAAGATATAATAATTTTGAATAATCCAACATCAACTGCTGAAATTGAAAATGTGATTAAAAACTTACCAACAAAGAAAAGCCCAGGTCCTGATGGATTCACAACTGAATTCTACAAGCAATTTATAGAAGATTTAACACCAATACTCCTCAAACTCTTTAATAAAATTGAAAGGGAAGCAATTCTCCTAAACTCATTCTGGGAGGCAAGTATTACCCCAATACCAAAATCAGAGAAAGACTCAACCAAAAAAGAGAACTATAGGCCAATCTCTCTAATGAAAATAGATGCAAAAATTTTCAATAAAATACTAACAATCCAGCAAATAAAATACAAACAATGCAGCAAATCATCAAGATTATAGACCACGACCAAGTGGGATTCATCCCAGGAAGGCAAGGATGGTTAAATATATGCAAATCAATAAACATAATACACCATATCAACAGAGCAAAAGATAAGAATCACATGATCCTCTCAATACATGCATAAAAAGGTTTTGATAAAGTCCAACACTCATTCATGATAAAAACTCTAGAGAAAATTTGAATAGACGGTCTTTACCTCAATCCAATAAAAGCCATCTATGACAAATCTACAGCCAATATTATACTAAATGGACAAAAACTGAAAACTTTCAACCTAAAATCAAAAACAAGGCAAGGATGTACATTATCACCTCTCCTGGTCAATATATTTCTGGAAACATTATCCAGAGAAATTAGACAACAGAGAGAAATAAAAGGAATAAGGATAGGAAAGGAAGAAATTAAATTATCATTATTTTCAGATAAGAAGATACTCTACATAGAAGACCCCAAAAACTCTACTAAAAGACTTTTAGAGTTAATAACAAAATTCAGTAGCATACTGGATATAAAGTCAACACTCAAAAATCAGTAGCATGGGCTAGGGTTACAGCTCAGTGGCATAGTGCCTACCTGGTAAAAGTGAGGTCTTGAGTTCGATTCCCAGGATGAAAAAAAAAAATATCAACAGCATTTCCATACAAAAACAACAAACTCATTGAGAGAGAAATTGGGGAAATCACACCCTTCACAATAACATTAAAAAAAAAGAAATACTTAGGAATCAATCTAATAAGAGAAGTAAAAGATTCACACACTGAAAATTATAGTACCCTGAAAAAAGAAATTGAAGATGATTTCAGAAAATCGAAAGATATTCCTTGTTCAAGGATGGGAAGAAAGAAGATTGCGAAAATGGCCATACTCCCAAAATTGTTCTACAGATTTAATGCCATCTCAATCAAAATACCATTAGCATACCTCACAGATCTAGAGAAAACATTCCTAAAATTCAACTGGAAACAGAAGAGACCTAGAATAGAAATGGCAATCCTGGGCCACAAAGGCAAAGCAGGAGGTATCAGAATCCTGGACTTGAGTTTATACTAAAAAGCTACTGTAATAAAATCAGCATAATACTGGCAAAAAAGATCAACCTGAGGATCAATGAAACAAAATAGATGATGCACATACAACTACACACACACACTCAGCCACCTCATCTTTGACAAAGGGGACAAACATGTTCACTGGAAGAAAGATAGCCTCCTTAATAAATGGTGCTGGAAAAACTGGCTTTCCACGTGAAGACTAAAACTAGACCCTTGTCTATCACCATGCACTAAACTAAAATCAAAATGGATCAAAGATCTAAATATTAAAACATAAACATTAAATCTACTCGAAGACAAAGTAAGTAGAAATCTTGAAGACATAGGGAGTAGGCAGAGAGTTCATGAAAAAAAACCAAACCAAATGAGAAATACTTCAAAGAGTCAACAACTGGGATCTCATCTGATTAAAAAGGTTTTGCACAGCAAAAGAAATCACCAACAGAGTAAAAAGGAAACTCACAAACTGGGAAAAATTTTTACCCAACTGTCCCTCAGACAAAGGACTTCTATCTAGAACATATAAAAAACTGAAAAAAATCAGTCTCTCCAAAGTGAAAGACCCAACCCAAAAATGGGCATCTGAGATGAATACACAATTATCAGATGAAGAAATACAAATGGCAAATAAATATATGAAAAAATGTTCAACATCACTGGTCATTTGAGAAATGTAAATTAAAACAACATCGAGATTTCATCTCACTGCAGAAAGAATGGCTATCAACAAGAAATCAACCAATAACAAATGATGGACAGGCTGTGGGAAAAAAGGAACCCTTCTCCATTGTCGGTGTGAGTGTAGACTGATGTAGCCACTGTGGAAATAAGTGAGTAGATTCTCAAAAAACTAGGACTAGAGGTCTCATTCAACCCAGCTATTCCCCTTTTGAGTATTCTCCCAGAAGAATTAAAAACATTGTACTACAGCGATATATGTGTACCTATCTTCATAGCGGCACAATTTGTAGAAGCTAAATCTTGGAAACAATTCAAATGACCTTCAACTGAGAAATGGATAAAAAAGATGTGGTATTTTTATACAATTCAGTATATTCAGCTATAAAGAAAGATAAATTCAAGGATTTTATATGTAAATGAATGCAACTAGACACCATACTCATAAGTGAAATAAACCAGACTCGCATGTGTAAAACAATGTAGTGTCTTCCTAGTATAAGAACCTGAAAGAGTAAATAAGATCTAAAAGATACAGAAAATATTGTAAAAGGGAAAGAAACTGCTCTACAGAAAAGAATAACTGGGATGGGAAAAGGAGAAAAGGGAGCAGAAAAACTAGATAGATACATAGATAGATGAGCAAAAATAATTGTATTACTAATTCTATTAGTTCATGGAAAGGAATAAGTTAGTGCTTATATTGTTTGATCAGTTTTGCATGCCTGTATCTGGTAATCTGAGCCACTATTTCAAAGATAACAATATACAATATAATAACCATTGTTAATTTCCTATCATCTTGTCATGAGATCCTACACTGCTTTTTATTGTTTTGTTTTCTTTTATTCTCTTTAAAATAAAAATAAAAATAAAGAATAAAAAGGCAAAGAAAACATCTGAACAGTTAACTACACCAAAGAAGATATACAGATGGCAAATAAGCATATGAAAAGACATTCATCATCATATGTCATTAGGGAATCATAAATTAAAACAAGATACCACTATTCACATTTGGAATAGAGAAAAATTTTTTAAAATTATAGTATCAATTGTAGGCAAGCATTGCTGGTGAGAATGCAAAAATGGTACAGCTAGTATGAAATACAGTTTGGCAATTTCTTACAAAACTAAAGCTAATCGTACTATACAATCTAGTAATCATGTTTCCAAGTATTTACCCAACTGATTTGAAAACTTTGTGTCCACACAAAAATCTGAATGCAAATGTTTATAGTAGCTTTATTCATACTTACTGGAAGTAAATAAGATATAAGCAGTGAACAGATAAATTGTTGTATCTACATGACACAATACCACTTAGCAATAAAAATGAATGTGGTATTAAGCCACAAAAAAGACATGGATGAATCTCAAATGCATGTTGCTAGTAAAAGAAGCCACTATGGAAATACTACATACTACTGTCTGACTTCAATTATATGCATTCCAGAAAAGAAATAATCATGTAGAAATCGTAAAAAGGTCAGTGATTTCCAATAGTTTGAGGGGCTGGTTAACAGGTAAAACACAAGGGATATTTTTAGGGCAGTGAAACCACTCTGTATGATATTGTAATAGGAGACATACGATACTTTGCTTTTTGTTTTTGGTTTTTCGGGTTTGTTTTCTGTTGTTGTTGCTGCTGGTTTTCGTTTTTGTTTTTTTTTTAGTTTTTTGGAGTCTTTGTTTTGGTTTGGTTTTAGAGTTGTTTTTGGTTTTTGGTTTTGTTTTGTTTTTTGAGACAGGGTGTCACTATAATTCAGGCTGGCCTTGAACACAGGCTGGCCTCAAACTCATGGCAATCTTTCTACCTCAGCTCCCTAAATACTGAGATTATAGGCATGCACCACCACACCCAGCTTCTGGCTAGATACTTTATGAAAAATCCTAGAACTTTATAGCACAAAGAATAAATTTTAAAATGTTAATTAAAAACAACATTTAGGAGATTCGGGGAGGATAACCCCAGGTTGGAATGCAGAATGCAATGAAAGAATCTGTTTTACAAGGTGCATGAAACCACCTCACTGAAAGGAGTGTGGGAGAAAGGCTCTGGATAAGTGACTTTGGAAATGAATAGAGTCTATAAAACTAAAGATAAGAGAACCTAACTACGCACTGCTGTATTTGACAAGTTGTATACCACAGGGGTACATGTGATAATTTTGAAACCACTATACACATTACTGGAAATGAAAAGTTAAGTAAGTAGATAGTAGGTACGGGAAGCCAGGTTTATCACTGTTGGAATAAGAAGTTACAGATAAGCAAGGAGACTGAATTGATCCATGTGGTAGTATATTAGCATGGGCGACATTACATGAACTCATATTTAATAAAGACACAGAGGATTATAGAAGTATGTATATATGTATATGCATACACAAGTTACTATACACACATATATTTTCCATGTCCTGAGGGCCTAAAACCAATGACATCTCAATAGCAACCAGCACACCACAGTGCCTTCTCCAATCAAAGGACCTGCAGTTCCTTTTAGGACCAAGACACGAAATAAATAAGTAGAGCCTGGAACATTTTGCTTAGCCCGGAAGTAAGGAAGTGAGGAAAACAAAAGCAATACACAATGACAGTTATTCAAAAGAACACAAGAATCACGTAAAACAGACCCTACAACAACCAAAGATAAAATGATTTGGGCAATAAAATAGCATAGCATTTAATTGTAACCCAAATTATAAAATATCCATAAGTCCATTCTGACATAAATAAATGATTAATTTTAAAATGATAGCAAATAGAACTTTTCCTGTACAGAAGAATTCCAAATAAACCAGATATTTCACTAAGGAGTTGGAACTCACTTCCTCATTCCCTAAGTGTGAACAACCTGTAGTTATTTCCCTCCAAAGGGTACAGTGCTAGGAGGGGACAGAGTAACCGCATAATGGCAGTCACCATCACTAGTGATAGGTCATGTTGACCATATGTATCCTTAATATGATGTGATGAAAATGGCCTTCCTCTGTGGCCTTCCTCTGAAAACTGTAACCCCAGTCTAAGCATAAGAAAAATATCAGCCAAATTCCAATTGAGGTGATGATTTATAAAATGTCTAAATACTAAACAGTATTCTTCAAAGCTATTAAGGACATCCAAATTAGGAATATCAGAGAAATTGTCACAGGCAAGAAGAGTCTAAGGAGATATGAGGACTAAACATAACATGGTATCCAGGATAAGATCTTGGAATAGAAAAAAAGTCACTAGTTAAAAACTGGAGAAATGTGAATTAAGTATGGACTTAAATACTGTAATCCCAGCACTCAGAAGGCTGAGCCAGGAGAATTGCTATGAGTTTGAGGCAAGGCTGAGCTACATAGTGAATTCAAGGCCAGCCTGAACTACATAACAAGACCCTATCTCAAAACAAAAACAGAAAATGGAAAGACTTCCTTGTTCCTGGATTGACAAAATTAATACTATTAAAATGGCCACACTACTCAAACTGATCTACAAATTCAACACAACCACCATCAAAATACCAATCATGTTCTCCAAAGAACTAGAAAAAACAATTATAAAATTCATGGGAAAATACAAAAGAACCAGCATAGCTGAAGCAATCCTAAGCAGAAAGAGCAAAGCTGAAGACATCACAATAACCAATTTCAAGTTTTACTACAAAGCCATAGTAAAAACATAGCATGGCACTGGGACAAAAAGTGGCATATAAACCAGTGGTATAGGATAGAGGACACAGAAATAAACTGACAAATTAGAGCTATCTGGTTCTGAACAAAGGAACCAAAAATATACAGTGGAGAAAAAATGGCCTCTCTAACAAATGGTGCCAAAAAAACTGGATATTCTCTTGCAGAAGATTGAAACTAAATTCCTACTGCTCACCCTGTGCAAAAACCAACTGAAAATAGATCAAAGAAGTAGGTATAAGACCTGAAACTTTCCAGGTACTCAACAAAGGAGAAACATGTAAAGCCATATGCACAGGACAAGGACTCCAATAGGCCTGGAAAGAATAACAAGATAAATCAATTTTTAAAGTTCTGAATAGCGGGTGAAACAATCAACACAGTAAAGAGACAATCAATAAAAAAAAGGTAAGAAAGTCTTTGTCAACTACTCCTCTGACAAAAGATTAATATCTAGAATATATAAAGAATCCAAAAAACACCAAAAGATAAAATATCCCAGTCAATAAATGGGCAAAAGAATTGAACAGATACTTCTTAAAAGAACTTAAAATGGCCAATAAGGATGTGAAACAATGTTCAGCACATTTAGCCATTAGAAAAATACAAACAACTCCATTGAGATTCCATCTCATCCCATTTAGTAAAAATGGCTATCAAGAATACAAAAAAAAAAAAAAACCGCTGGCAAGGACGTGGATAAAAAGAATTCTTCTTTAACTAGGAAGGTGAATCAGTAAATCCACTATGGAAATCAATACAGTGGCTCCTCAAAAACCAAAAATAGAACTACTATTTGGTCCAGGTCCAGTTATACCACTCTTTGGTACATATTCAAAGGATTTAAAGTCAGCATTTTTATTCAGAATAATATACAATAGTCAAGATATGGAACCAGCTTAGATGCCCATCAACAGATGAATGGATAAAGAAAACATGGTATGACGATGACCAAGTGGGATTCATCCCAGGAATGCAAGGATGGTTCAACATACGCAAATCAATAAATGTAATACACCATATCAATAGAGCCAAAGATAAGAACCACATGGTCATTTCAATAGATGCACAAAAAGCTTTTGATAAAGTCCAACACTCTTTCATGATACGAACCCTACAGAAAATTGGAATAGATGGCCTTTACCTCAATCTGATAAAAGCCATCTATGACAAACCAACAACCAGTATCACATTAAATGGTCAAAAACTGAAAGCTTTCACTCTAAAATCGGGAACAAGACAAGGATGTCCACTATCACTGCTCCTATTCAATATAGTGCTGGAAACATTAGCCAGAGCAATTAGACAAGAAAGAGAAATAAAAGGAATAAGAATAGGAAAGGAAGAAGTTAAGTTATCACTATTTGCAGATGACATAGAAGACCCACAAAACTCCATAGAAAGACTCCTGGATATTATAACCAAATTCAGTAATGTAGCTGGATACAAAGTCAATACTCAGAAATCAGTCACATTCCTGTACACAAACAACAAACGCACTGAGAGAGAAATAAGAGAAACCACATCCTTTACAATAGCAGCCAAAAAAATGAAATACTTAGGAATCAACCTAAAAAAGGAAGCAAAAGATCTATTCAATGAAAATTACAGTACTCTGAAAAAACAAATTGAAGAGGATCTCAGAAAATGGAAAGATATTCCATGCTCATGGGTAGAAAGAACAAACATTGTGAAAAATAGCCATTCTCCCAAAATTATTATACAGATTTAGTGCAATTCCCATCCAAATGCCATTAGCATACCTCACAGATCTAAAGAAATCATTCTTAAAATTCATCTGGAACCAGAAAAGACCTAGAATAGCAAAGGCAATTCTGAGCAGCAAGGGCAGGACAGGAGGCATCACAATCCCAGGCTTGAAATTATACTGCAAAGCTACTGTAATCAAATCAGCATGGTACTGGAATCAAAACAGACCTGAGGATCAATGGAATAGATGAGAAGATACAACCCCAACTACAAACACACTCAGACACCTTATCTTTGACAAAGAGCCCAAACATGTTCACTGGAAGAAAGATAGCCTCTTTAATAAATGGTGTTGGAAAAACTGGCTTTCCATATGCCGAAAACTAAAATTAGACCCAAGCCTATCACCATACACTAAACTAAAGTCAAAATGAATCAAAGATCTAAATATCAAAACAGAAACACTAAATCTGCTGGAAAACAAAGTAGGTAGAAATCTTGAAAACATAGGAGTAGGTGGAGAATTCATGAACAAAAGTCAAACTACACGGGAAACACTTCCAGAATCAACAATTGGGATCTTGTCTTGTTAAAAAGTTTTTGCATGTCAAGAGAAATCTCCAACAGAGTGAAAAGAAAACCTACAAACTGGGAAAAAATTTTAGTCAACTGCCCTTCAGACAAAGGTCTTCTATCCAGAATACATAAAGAATTAAAAAATATCAGTCCCTCGAAATTCAAAGACCCAATCCAAACATGGGCATCTGAGATGAAAATACACTTCTCAGCTGAAGAAATACAAATGGCAAATAAATACATGAAAAAATGTTCAGGATCATTGGTCATTAGAGAAATGCAAATTAAAACAACTCTGAGATTTCATCTCACTCCAGAAAGAATGGCCAGGATCAAGAAAACCACCAACAACAAATGCTGGAGAGGCTGAGGGGAAAAAGAAACCCTTCTCCACTGTTGGTGGGAGTGCAGACTGGTGCAACCACTGTGGAGGTCAGTCTGGAGGTTTCTCAAAAAGCTAGGACTGAAGTCCCATTTGACCCAGCTATTCCACTTCTGGGCATATTCCCAGAAGTGAAATCATCTTGCCACAGTGATATATGTGCACCCATGCTTATAGCAGCACAATTTGTAATAGCCAAATTTTAGAAACAACCCAAATGCCCATCAATTGAGGAATGGATAAAGAAGATGTCGTAATTTTATGCAATGGAGTACTATTCACCTATAAAAAATGATCACATTGAGGCTTTTATAAGTAAATGGATGTGACTTGAGAGACCATACTCATAAGTGAAATAAACCAAACCCACGTGTGTAAACACCACACTGTCTCCCTAGTGTAAGAAACTGAAAGACTGAATAAGATACAAAATTCCCAATAAATATGGAGAAAAGGTTCTGAAGTCCAATGGTGCTTTTAGTCTTTGATTTGATTGGTTTAAGTCCCTTTCCTACTATTTGATTGCAATATGTGAGAAGATAGGAACAGCTCTTTTGAAAAATGAGACACTATGGTAGGCATTGCTGGTTTTTTGTTGGCTGACTTGAAAGCCTGTAATGCTCTTTTGTTTTATCTGGTTTTATGTTACTTTGTTTTGTTTGAGTTTATTGTCTGTAAATGTATGAACAACCATTTTGAAGAAAGCAAGAGACACTAGGGTAACCATTGTTAATCTCCTGTTGTTATGTTTTGAAACCTGTATAGCTTGCAGTGTTCTGTTTTGAAATGCTATATTATGTTTGACTCTATTCTGTTTTCTTTTGCATTGTTTTGTTCTGTTTTGTTTTGTTTTGTTTTGTTTTGTTTTGTTTTGTTCTCTTAAAAAAGATGGTATACATACACAATGTAGTGTGATACAGCTATAAAAAAGAACAAAATTTTGTCATTTGCAGAAAAACTAGACAAATCTAGAAGTCATCATATTGAATAAAATGAGCCAGACTCAGAAAGACAAATATCACGTTATCTCTAATTTATGAAATTTAAAAAAAGGTGATAAGAAAGTAGAAGGGCAACTATTATTTGACAAGATAAAGGGAAGAAGGTAGATGAATAGGGGATGTACAGGCAGGTAGTAGGGGGCATAATTATGATCAAAATATATTATATACATTGAGCCTATCCCCAAGAAAAACACATAAGACTAGGGCAGAGGGGAAAGAGGCATGATGGATGAAGTCATTAAATTATGTGCAAGTAAAAATTAGTGCTTAAGACTTCAAGAAATTTTTAAAAATGCTAATAAAGGAAGAATTTCAGAATGAAGAGGTTTACAACAAAGAAATACTGTTAAATCTTTTACTTAATAGAATGGTTTGAAGGAATTCTTTTGAAAATCTTAATAGTCTTTGAAGATAACAAGAGGCATTATGGTAGCCAATGTGGTTTTACTATTATATTGTTTTGAAGTCCTGTTTTGCTTTCATTGTATTGTTTTTTATTCGTTTATTCTGTTTGATTTTGTTAGATTTTGTTTATGCCTGATAGTATGGGCAGTTATTTTGAAGATAACAAGAGGTATTATGTAGCTATAATTGATTTCTTTTTGTCTTGTTTTGAAGCCCTGTTTTGCTTTCATTGTTTCATTTTGATTGCTTTTATTCTATTTTGTTTTGTTTGATTGTATTCTGTCTGAAGGCACAGGCAACTACTTTGAAGACAACAAGAGGCATTATGGTAGCCAAGTTATTTTACTATTACATTGTTTTGAAGTCCTATATTGCTTTCATTGTATTGTTCTTTTACTGGTTTTATTCTGTTCTTTTTTGTTTGATTTTATTTATGCCTGATGGTATGCGCAGTTATTGTCAAGATAACAGGAGGCATTATGGTAGCTATGATTGATTTCCTTTTATCTTGTTTTGAAGTCATGTATCATGTTCACTGTTTTGTTTTGATTGACTCTATTCTGTTTTATTTTGTTTGGTTTTATTCTTTTCAATAAAATTAAAAAAATAAAAAATAAAATCTCAGTAGTCTCTAATTCTTCTATAAGCTTTAAATTGCCAATAGAGTCACTTTTCATTATTTCCCTTACTGAAATTTTTAACATATGCAAAACAAAAGAGGGCAGAAATTTTTTCAAGACAGAAAAATGTGAACTAAATTTTCCTTTCTTAATCAGCCTTAAATGGCATTTTGGCCCAGGTTGAATAGCATATACTTAGAGATGTTATCAGTATATGAAAAAAAAAATTCTCCAACCCCTCCCAGTGGCTAGAGACCACATAAAACTTTAAACAAGAGCAAGTCATGGAATTCTCACTGGTTTACTTCCTACTCAGAGGTGACTCATCATTTCAGCAGTAGGTTAAACACAAGTCATCATCCTAATAGATTAACTATTGAATTTGCACATTTTGATGTTTATAGCTTGCTGCTAAAACTGTATATTTATTGAGCATATGGAAAAGACATCTTTAGAAAAATTATTTTAAAAAACATGTTCTGAAAGAATTTTTGTCCTTTGTAGAACAGATAGTATTTAAAGTCACTGAGGCATGAAACATGCATGATTGTTCCTGTATTGCTTTCAAATCTGAAGCAAACCCAGAATAAATCCAATGTATACATTAATTTGTATTAAATTTCTAATGTGCTGACCCATTTATGGGTTTTCCCATTTAGTCATTTCAATATCTTTATGAGATAACAATTATTACACAATGTTATTTTTTAAGGAAAATAAGATTCAAAAGAATCTTCAATATACTTATCTAGTGCTTCATATCGAGTAAATGTGTATTTTCAGATGCTTTTTGACCATATATACGCTCACTGGACTGGAAAGTACTGGTCAGTATGAGAACCATCTTTTTAGGAATGGTTCTCTTTATACACACTGTCCTCTTGACATCTGTCCTCAGGTTTTACAAATCCATCCTCATTTTCTCATATAAAATCTTACATTGATAATATTTACATATTAATATAGTTTTTCTAAGTTTGTTATGTTGTGACATTTAAAATTTGTTATGTGTTTTACTTAAAAACACATTTTGAATTAACAAAATCACATTTACTTTTGGTAAGTTCTAAAATACTTAAGCAAAAAATAAGAGTATTATAGGCATAGGCATGAGTAATTCATATTACAATTGACCTATCACAGGAAAATTAACATTATGATAAATTGTAAAATATTTTAATGTACAATAAATTCATAATAATTTAATAGCTTTCAAGTTAATTGTTCAATAAACTTAACGTTGTCCTTCGGAATTTTTTTTTTTTTGCGGCACCGGGGATTGAACTCATGACCTTGCGCTTGCCAGGCAGGCGCTTAGGCCGCTGAGCTAGATCCCCGGCCCTTGTGTTTTTGAGACAGGGTCTCACTATGCTGTTCAGGCTGGCCTTGAGCTCACTGTATAGCCAAGGCTGGTCTTGAACTCACGATCTGCCTGTCTCAGCCTCCCGAGTGCTGGGATTACAGGCGTGAGCCACCATGCCCGGCTATGTCCTTTGGAATTTTATACATAAAATTATGTTATTTCTTAGGAATTGCTCTGGCAGAAGATATTTTGGGGGCGAAGCCAGGAGGGTTATTGTGAGTTCAAAAACCCTGGACTATATAATGAGGTCACAGCCAACCTGCCAACCTCAACTGCATAGCAAGCCTTGTCTCAAAACAAAACAAACGGAATCAGAATGTCTTTAAGATATGTTACTGAAGTAGAATCTTGAGAGATGAGCTGATGTTATGTGAACATTAACACTTTACACGTGCAGGACTTCTGGGAAAATGGCAAAGTAGACAGCAATAATTCAGCCTCTCTGAGATTCAGAATCTAGACACTGGAAAATAACAACTTTGATGAGGAAAACAAAAGAACAAAGTAAATCCCCAAGAACCAGGAAAGACCTGACAGGAAAATTAAGATATACAGAGAAATTAAAAACACAATGTAGAAAAGGGGAGGGCCCATCTAAACTTTCTCCCCAGCTTGCAGCTAAGTGGCTCACAGAAAGAAAGACTGAACCTATAAAGACAAAGTGAAAGCAGAGAATTTAAGATAGCCATGAGATAGCCACGGACAGGGAGCCACAGTCAATCCAGCAAGAGACTCGCTGAGTGTTTTAAGCTAAGGATACAGGCCTGATCCCTATGCCCAGAGACCAAGCCCAGCGTGTACTGCTCTACAACTGAAAGTCACACAAGTGGAGCACTTGTCCTAAACTTACTGTCTTCTGGTGCCTCCATGCAACACAAATCTAGGGTCTGATAGCCTTCTTTATCTGCCTTCATAAGCAGGGCACATCTTGTCTTGAACATGATCCCCAAAAGTCTAAATTTTTTCAGGTTTTGTTTTGTTCTTGCTTTTCTCTTTTTCCTTCCTTCCCTTCCTTCTTTCCTCTTCATCAATTTATTGGGGCTTAAAGAATTTTCCTGGGTCATCTTTTCTCTCTCTCTCTCTCTCTCCCTCTCTTTTTCTCTCTGTATATATATATTTTTTTCTTTATTTTTATCCACTTTGCCCTTTCAGTTTTTTGACTGTCTTAGTTACTTTTCTCTCATTGCTGAGACAAAATACCTGATACCCAAAATTAAGGAAGGAAACATTTATTTAGCTCACAGTTTGTGGAGGTTTCAGTCAATAATCAACAGGTTCCAAGGCAGGGTAGCATGGCAGAAGGGCAACAGTTCATGGTAGAAGAAGACAGCAAAAGCAAAAAGAGCAAAAAAAAATAAAAATAAAAAAGGCAGGGGAAGGGGGAACAAGCCTCTTTGCCTAGATTATTTTGTATGCAGGCTTGCCTTAGGGCAGGTGTAGCATTCATATTGCATAGGTTGAAGATGTTTACAGAGTGAGGACCTTGGCTCCCTGCTGAGTCCCTTAAACTTCACAATGAATCAACCACTACAACATCCTAGGGCACAAACAGCTGCCTAGGACATGTCCTCTATACTCTAAGATATAGAACTGCTAAGTCATTCAGTTAAGTTTCTAAACTTCTCAAATTGACATAATGTATCATCTATTATACCAACCTTTATTTTTTTCTTATTTTTATTTTCTATGTAATTTCTTTCTTTTTTAAACACTGTTTTCTTTTGTCTTCTATTTCTTATCATTTTTTCTTTTATCATTACCTACTTCTACTATACCCTCTACTCCCCAGTAAGATCCTTTATACTATTTCTCTCTTACCCTTCTTTTTTTTAATTTTTTTAATTTTTTTTTATTTTGAAAAGAATACAACCAAACAAAACAAAACAGAGTAAAGTTAATCAAAACAAAGCAATGAACATGGAACATGACTTTGAAACAGGATAAAAAGCAATCAATAATGGCTACCATAATGTCTCTTGTTATCTGCAATATAACTGCCCATACCATCAGGGATAAATAAAATCAAACAAAATACAACAAACTAAAACAGTAAAAACAAAACAAACAAAGCAGAACAATGTAAGCATTACAGAAGTTCAAGACACTAGCAAAACAGCATTGACTACCATAATGTTTGTTATCTTCAGAATAGTTGCCTACACCTTCAGACATATTACAATTAAACAACACAGAATAGAGTAAAATCAATCAAAACAAACAATGAAAGCCATACAGGGTTTCTAAACAAGCTAATTAGACATCCTCGATGGCTGCAATTACAGATTTTGTTATCTTTAAAATAGCTGTCCATCCATCGAGTATAATAAAATCAAACAAATCAGAATAAAATGAAACTAATCAGAACAATGAAGACAAGATGAGTTTCAAATCATGATAATAGATTAATACTGGTCATTTCCATCCCTTTTTAGATAATTCCTCCCCTTTGACTTTCCCCAATATGTATTATGCATTTTGGATCCCACTAACACCTTTAGTTTGTTATGCTATGAAGACAACACAAAATTCACCCTTGTGACTCTGAACCATAACATCCATGAGTACTATTACCAGTTACCTCTATCCACCTACAAGAGCCTTGAGGTTATCTTCTTTATAGCTGAGTAGGTTTCCACCACATAAAATACTATGTCTTTCTTATCTATTCTGCAATTAATGGGAAGGCTACCCCTATTTTTTTTCTGGCTCCCTGTCACATAGGGCATTGTTCTCTCTCCTTTGACTTTCAGACTATGAATTTTCTTTCTAGCTAAATGTGTTTCTTGTATAGAGCATATTGATGGATCCTGTCTCCTGATCCACTCTGTGTTTCTTTCTATTGGTGCCTTGAGGTCCTCCTGCACTGCATTGTCTCCGCCATGCTATTTTCCTGCCATTGGCTCCCTATTTTTTCCTCTCCATTCAGTCGACTGGCCCTACTTGATGGTCCCCTTCTGACATTGTTCCTGAAACCATGGTCCTTTTTATCTCTGTAGAATGTCCTTTAGTATTCTTTGTAGGGTTGGTTTGGTGGTCATGAATTCCTTGAGTTGTTCTTTGTCATGCAAATATCTTGTTTCTCCATTAATTTTGAAAGAAAGTTTTGCAGGGTACATGAGTTTGGGTTGGAAGTTGTTTTCTTTCAGGACTTGCATGACTTCACTCCAGCCTCTTCTTGACTTGATAGTTTGTGTGAAGAAGTCTGCTGTAGTTCTGATGGGTTTTCCTTTATAGGTGATCTGTTTCTTTTCTCTAACAGCTTTTAATATTCTGTTCTTGAGTTGAATTTCTGGGATCTTGATTATTATATGTCTGGGTGTACATCTGTTTTGGTTATGGCTAGCTGGAGTTCGATAATGCCTCACTTATTTGAATGTCATATTCTTTTTCCATGCTTGGGAAGTTTTCATTAATAATATCTGTAAATAAGGTCCTGATGTCATTTGTCTTGACACCTGCTTCTTCACTCACATTTTTAATTCTTAAGCTATGCCTGAGTTGTCCACCAGCTGTTGGAATTGTTACTTCCTGAGTCCTTGTTATTTTTAAGAGATCTTTCCTTTCATGATCATAGGCTGCAATCCTGTCTTCAAGCTTTGAAAGTCTGTCTTCAGTGTCTTCCAAGTGAATTTGCCAGCTTTCAATTGAGTTTTTAATTTTCTGGATATCTCTTTAAATCTGTTTCATACATTCTATATCTCTCTTATGCTGTTCATTCATGGTTTCTTTCATTTTCCTATGCTCCTCTATTTTTTTATCTGTGCCTTCTTTAGAGATGCTTGGTATTTCTTTTATTAGGTTTTCATTTCTTCTTTTACCTAGGATAGAATTTCTGTTCTAATTTCTTTTATAGCTTCATGCTGTTTCTTCACTTCAGTTGACATCCCTTCAGTCATTTCAGGTGTGCAATTCTCAATTTCCTCCATGTTTCCCTCTCATGGAATTGTGCAGCTTGGGTTGGATGCCAGAGATTGCTCTCTCCCTCTTTATCTTGGCATATTCCTGATTTCATCCACACACCTGAGTAGTGTGCTCCCAGGCACCCCGGCACTGGCCACAACTTTTCCGAAGCTAGACTGTTTGTCTTTTCTGGCCAGTGGTGGCTACGTACATCCAACGTTTGGCACCCCTGTTTCTGCACTGAGCTGGGTACCAAGCCACCTGGTGTTTGCACGGGAGCAGACCTGGTCAGGCCCTGCAAATCTAAGCTGTTTTGGAACCTAGGCAATATTGCCTGAAACACGCATGGGAGAGGATCTTGGTCCAAACATCTTCCTCGGGTCCACCCCCAACCTGGAGCTCCAGAATTACTGGTTTTTCTGGCCTCAGTTGAAGCAACTTCTGCGGGTCCGCCCACAACCTGGCACTGCCAGCAGAAGCGGTTAGCAGTCTTTGCCCTGGGTGTAACCAGCCCGACTCGAAGATGATACCCGGCCAATCACTCTCTCCCGTGGGGTGGTGGTAGAGTTGCAAGCACTCACCACCAGCCAGCGCAGATCTCCACATCCACCACTCTCCTTTACCCTGCACCTCTCCGCCGAGACATCTGGGGTCAACCGCAGCTGCAACCGCGTATCTCCAGGCTCAGCAGCTCTTCTGGCAGGGTAAATCCGGCTCCAGGATGAGGTGCTGCCAGCCACCAACTTCTTCTTTGTTTAAATTCTTTTCATTCTCTTTGTGGACTTCAATTCATATTTTAGATTCTTCCTGGGTCCAGGAGACCCACTTCCTTCCTTCTTGTCCTCTCCATGATGTTATGTTCCAGCATCTGAACTGTTTCTCTCAAAGAGACTGTTTACTCTGCTGCTTACTGTTCCGCCATCTTTTTGAATCCCCTGTCTTCCCCTTCTCATATCATAGGTAATATTTCAAAGTTTGCCTCTTTAATTTTCCCTTTCCTAAACTCTAAATCTTTAAAAGTATAACCATTGAAGTTTTGTTACTCTTTTGATAGTTAACTCTGTAAAATTATTGTTGCATTCTCATCTACTATTCACAGAGCTATAGCTGTTGTACTTAATACACATTAGCTATAACTCAGTATCTGAGTTGTCTTAATGTTTATACCATACTTGTGGATTTCTTCTCTGGAATTAAGGGTGGTACATAATTGGTTCATATGGTATGTTAATATCCAACTTGTCTTGAATATTTTAGCAGCTTCATGTAATACTGAGGGTCACATAATTACCACTATTTCTCTGTAAGCCAACACTCAGATTATCTTTGTGATATTAACAATATGAGAGCACAATCCCAGAGAAGTTAGTTGTTGTCCTAACTACACTGCAGCCTCACCTCCCAAATTAACCAAAGTGGTTAGATCTTGGGGCTGTGGCAAAAGATTATAGTTACCCATGACCAAAGTACATCACTGAAAAAAACTAAAGAGATCACTATACTAAGAGCTTTATATTATACTATACTACATGTTAGACTATAAGCATCTACAAACCTCAGTACAAAATAAAACAAACAAAACAATAGAAATGTGAGACGACAAGGTAACAAAATAACTCCTGAAATTCCCAATTCCTCCAAAGCCAATCCAGGAGGCAACAAAGATAGAATAGCATAAGCCAAACTAACTGAAAACATAACAGTGGAGGTTAGAAAATAGAACAAAGGCATACTCAGTGAAATCTGAGACTCTATAACTAAACAGATAATGGAAGTAATAATTAAAAAATTGCAGGACCTTTCAAAAGACACTAATGAAAAGCTAGATGAGCTAAACAAAATGGTATAAAACATGAATGACCAGTTTACCAAAGAATTAGAGTCTATGAAAAAATGTCAATCAGAAATCCAGGAGAATAAAAATCATATCAAAAGTATGGTTAATGGAACTAACCAATGTAAGGACAAACTCACAACTAGAAGACAGTGATGTCTTCAAAGACCAACTACTCAAAGATATCATAAAAACAACAAAAGAATGTGGTAACCTAGTCCAACAGCTGCTAGATGATACAAAGAAGACTAATATAAGAATAACTGGACTAAGTGTAAAATCAGAAGACAGTGCACATGGCATAAAACATCTGTTCAGAGAAATAACGGCAGAAAACTTCCAAAATAGAAAAAGAAATAAACATAGAGATAAGTGACACATATATAACCCCAAATAGCCATGATTAAAAGAAAAATTTTCTGCACCACATTATACTCAAAGTACCAGAAGTGCCTCACAAGGACAAAATCTCAAAGCCTGATAGAGAAAGGCAATGAATAACATATGAAGGTAAATCCATTAAAATTGCAGCAGACTACGTCAGGAGGACTTGGAGTGAAATGTTTCAAGCCCTAAAACGAAACAACTTCCAGCCTCAATTTAAGAATCCTATCAAGCTTTCCTTCAAAAGTGACAAAGAAATAAGGTATTCAAAGACAAGGAGCACCTCAGGAAAATCATGACCACCAAAACAGCTTTACAAAAAATTCTCAAAGATATTCCAGAAAGAGACAATGCAGCCAATGCTACCAACAAGTCAAAAAGAATAAATATAATCATGGTGAGATGAGCAGCTAAGCAAAAGAGAAAGAAAGAAAAAGAAAGAAAGAAAGAAAGAAAGAAAGAAAGAAAGAAAGAAAGAAAGAAAGAAAGAAAGAGAGAGAGAAAATTAGCAATGGAAAAATAACACAGGGCCAGGGATATAGATCAGTGGTACAAGCACTTGCCTGGCAATTGCAAGGTCTTGAGTTTGATTCCCAGTACGAAAACAAAACAAAATAAAACAAAACAAAACAAAACAGAGATGTAGTATAAAAAGAAAAATAACACAATGACAGGAATAAACCAATACTTCTCAGTAATAACTCTCAGAGGTATCAATTCTCCAATAAAAAGAAACAGATTGGTAGAATGCATATTATATTCTATAATATACAATCTACAATAAACACACTTAATTCAAAAAGGAACCCACAAATTAAAAATCAAAGGATAGAAAATATTCATGCAATGAAAACCCAGGAAAAAAATGAGGATTAGCCATCCTAATTTCAGACAAAGTGGATTTTACACTAAGACTTACAAGACAAGACAAAGTCATTAAATACGGGTTAAGGGAATAATTCAACGGAAGGAATAACAATTATAAACATATATGCAACAATACTGGCACACTTCACTTCATAAAACAAACACTAATGGACATGGAAAATCAGACAAACATCAATATAATTGTAATGGGAAACCTCAATACTTCTTGTCCAAATGGACAGATCAATTAGCAAAAAATAAAGTAAATAAAAGACATGTCAGAATTAAGTCAAATCTTCAAACAAATGGACTTGATATCTTCAGTGTGTTCCATCCATCAATAACAGAATATACATTCCCAGCAGCACCTGGCAATTTCTTCAAAATGTACCACATACTAGCCCACACAGCATGCTTAAGTAAAGGCAAAAAAAATCAAAATTATCCCATGCATATTATCAGATCATAGTGAAATGAAACTAGAAATCAATAGCAAAAGTCGATACAGAAACTATGTAAAAACATGGAAATTAAGTAATACCCTCTTAAATAATAGGTCACAGATTAAATTAGAGAATAAGACAATTTCTACAATTAAATGATAATGGAATGTGATATAAGACATACTGGTTCTTATACAACACAAGGAAAGCAGTCCTCAGAGGGAAGTTTATAGTGGTGAATTCCCACATCAAAAAAACAAGGCAAACTCAAATAAATAACCTAATGATGCATATCAAGGTTCCAGAAAAACAAGAACAATTCAAACCCAAAGCTAGTAAAATGAAGGAAGTTACAAGATCAAAGCAGAAATTACTGAAATTGAGATTGAAAAAAAAAATACAAAGAACCAATAAACTGAAGAGATAGTTCTTTGAAAGATAAAGAAAATAGACAATTCCTTAAGTCAATCTTAGCAAAATAAGAAAAGATCCAAATCCATGTGATTAGAAATGAAAAAGGCAAAATCACAACGAATTCTACTGATATCCAGAAGATCATCAGTAATCACTTTGAGAAACTGCACTCTAATAAAATGGAAGATTCAAAAGAAATAGATAAATTTGTAAGTACCTATGAATTATGAAACCTGAACCCAGAAGATATAAAAGTCTTGAATAATTCAATATAGCCAGTGAAACCAAAGAAGTAAAAATAACAACAATAACAACCTACCAACTAGGAAAAGCCCAGGTCCTGACAGAGTCATTGCTGAATTCTACAAGAACTTTAGAGAAAATCTGATGCCAATACACCTCAAATTCTTTAATGAAATCAAAAGGGAAGGTGTATTACCAAAGTTATTCCTGGAAAAAAGCAAAACCCTGATTTGAAAACCATAAAATGGACCCAACCAAAGAAGAGAACTACAGGCCAATCTATTTAATGACTATAAATACAACAATTTTCAATATGATACTGACAAACATAATGCAGCAAATCATCAAAAAGATCATACACCATGACCAAGAATGATTCATCCCAAGGAAGCAGAAAAGGTTCAATATGTGCAAATTAACAAATGTAATATCCTTCATAAACAGAAGCAAGAACAAAAATCATGATTATCTCAATAGGCACAGAAAAAGAATTTGACAAAACCCAACATACCTTCATGATAAAAACACTGAAAAAATAGGTATAGAAGGTCTTTATCTCAATGTGATAAAGGCTATGTAACAAAGAAATGGCCAGTATCATATTAAATGGCAAGAAGCTCAAAACTTTGTAAAATGAGGAACAACACAAGAATGTCCACTATTACCACTTCTATTCATCATAGTTATCGAAACATTAGCCAGAGCAATTAGATAAGAGAAAGAAATAAAAAGAATATGGATAAGAAAAGGAGATGTT
This sequence comes from Cuniculus paca, assembly GCA_004365215.1. NCBI lineage: Eukaryota > Metazoa > Chordata > Mammalia > Rodentia > Cuniculidae > Cuniculus > Cuniculus paca. The sequence continues at coordinate 122,275 of RJWT010000017.1, forward strand.
AAAAATCATTATTTTCAGTTGATATCATCCCCTGCATTGAAGCCACCTAAAACTCAAAAAAAAAAAACCTTGTAGAATAACCAAATTCAGTATCATAGCAGGATACAGAGTTAACATTAAAAGATCAATAGCATCCCTTTACACCAATAACAAACTCACTGGGAAATTAGGGAAACAGTATCTTTCACAATAGCATTGAGAAAAATGAAATATTTAGAAATTAATCAAGGAAGCAGAAGTCCTCCACGATGAAAACTACAGTGCTCTGAAAAAGGAGATTGACGAGGATATCAGAAAATGGAAAAAAGGTATCAGAAAACTCCTCTATAGGTAGAACCAATATAGTCAAAATGTCCATACTTCCAAAACTATTACACAGATTGAACATTGTCCCAAGAGCATTCCATACAGAATTAGTGAAAGCAATCCTAAAATTCATATAGGACCAGAAGAAAAAGCAATATTGAAATAGAAAACCAAAAGCAATTCTGGGCAACAAGGGCAAGGCAGGGGCATCACATTCCTGGACTTCAAGTTATATTAAAAGCTACTGTGATCAAAACAGTATTGAATTTCAAAACAACAACAACAACAAAAAAATAGAGCTGTGGATCAATGGAACAGAATAAAGGACGCAGGAACAACTCAAGGGACACTCAGCTACCCGATTTTATAAAAGGTGCAAACACTTTTTCACTGGAGAAAAAAATAGTCCCATTAACAAATAGTGCTGGGAAAACTGGCTATTCACATGCTACAGATTGAATCCAGACCCTAATCTTTTACCATGTACTAAACTAAAATCAAAATGGATCAAAACTCTAAATATTAAAATGGAAGCACTTAATATGATGGAAAACAAAATACTTCTACTGATATCCAGAAGATCATCAGTAATCACTTTGAGAAACTGCACTCTAATAAAATGGAAGATTCAAAAGAAATAGATAAATTTGTAAGTACATATGAATTACGAAACCTGAACCCAGAAGATATAAAAGTCTTGAATAATTCCCTTGTGTTTTCCCTTCACTTGTCCTAAGCTATAAGCTTGTCTTCAGGGGGTGACCACAGGAAATTCTTTTCTGTTCAGTATTTTGAAGTACTCCTTATTAAGACCAAGGAGATGCTTCATCAAAGGTGAAACTTTTCTTCCTCATTCAGCTTGATTCCTTTAAAAGAGCTAGATCTTATCCTCTCACATATTCATTACACATAATCAGGAAATTCAACACCAAGTCATCATACCAGGAAACATTTAGTCTAAGAAAATTAAGTGACATTATTTCTCCCACTTGAAGTTAACACTTCCAAGAATAAGATGTTTTTGAATAATCAATTACCTCAACTTTATGTAATTCTCTAAGCTAATTCCATAAATGGACTAAATTGAAAATAAATATATGAGCTTGTAATAATAAATAAAATTTATCAAGCACTTACTATATGTTAGCAGTGTTTTAAGCACTATATATAATCTTTGGCACTTAAAAAAATTCTTTAAAATGAAGTTCTCATTAAAAAGAAGAAAGAAGAAATTCCTAGTACTTAGAAAAAGCAGTATGGAGATTTACCTTCCCAGTTATAGGATCTATCCAGTTGTTCCTGTACTTCCCCAACAATGGCATTATTCAAGTTGAAAGAGTAAAAATCCAACATGTCACTTGACTTTAGACTTAACAAGTTACTTGTAAGATGTCTTGAGATATTAGATTAGATAGTTTATCATGCCATCTAATGTTTTGGAAAGAATGTTTTACTATCAGTTACATGGGTTTAAAGTTACAAGAAAAGACATCTTAATATACCTACTAAAACTGTATGTAAACATTCCTGTGGGCTACACTATTTGAAAAAGGAAATAAAAATCTATTGCATCTTATTTCAATTTCCTTCAATTAAGTTTAAAAGACACATTACTGGATTAATAAAACTACAAACCATGAAATAAATAAAGTAAATGACCAAGCGGTCATATTAAGATGTACATAGAAAATTTCACATAAACTTATCCAATAATTGAATTAAAAAATCATAAAAGAAAGGGGTCTAATTAATTAACATTACCCAAAATAAAAGGGAAATTTTTTGAGATATCATTTCAAAATATTGGAAAGTCAGACTTTCAAAATATAATCACTGATCTATAAACAAAAATGCTGAGTACTAATTTTATCACTGATCAAACTAAGTATAAATAACTAATTAAAATTTACACTTATATCAATTATTTTCAAAATAGAGTAAAGTTAAAACAAAATAGCCTGCTTTGTAAATATTTTTAAGTGTTCAGTTTGAATCAAGACTGGAAGAGAGGCCTTTATTTTCTTCTCTACTCCTTACCTGCCCTCTGGTGGCTAAAAGAGAAAAGTGAAAGCCAAAGAAGCTAACACGCTGAAAAGACATTTTCAAAAAGGAAATATTTAATGCTATAAAAATTTTCCTTATATCGTATTAATTTGCCATCATTTTATACCATCATTCATACTGGAAGGAATTAATACATCAAGCATGTTGTTTGCGAGTTATCTAAATCTATAGCATAATACAACTCCAAAAAATTAATAATATCTGTCCTAATTGCTCCTTATATACCAAATCTATATTGCATGTACTATAATGCAAATATACTACAGTAATTGACTAATTTATTTCCAAGATCTCATTCTTTGAAAGGGATAGAACCAACAACTCTCAATGTTTTCAGACTCACTCAATACTAAATTGAATGTTGAGTGCAGTATAACTTTCAATGATCATGATATGAGATATATATATATATATATATATATATATATATATATCTCAATACCACAAACAAAATGTAAATATATATTGCAATCACATACCAGTAAAATTAATTGTTCATTACTGACACACAGGAATATGACTGAATTGAATATTAATCTCTTATCCAACAAATGATATAACAGTTTAGAATGTTTGAATTTTTGTTGGTTTGAGATTCTCCTATAGAAACATTCTATCTGTGAATAAAGAGTTTGATTTCTTCTTTTACAGAAGAAAAAAATGAAGAAAAGAAAACATTTATTAATTGCATAATATGCAATGCCACATTTTAGGTGACTGAAAATTTTAGACCCAATTATGAGCACTTTTTAAAGTTCACTTTTTTGAAACTTAATATACATACAGAAAAAACACACATCTTATATATACACAGATCAATAAAGTTTTACAAAGTTAATACACTCAAGTAATGACCACTAGATCAAGTCATAGAACATACCAAAATCAGAAGCTTCCCTACTGTCACCTTTAGATCATTACACTAAATACCTATTTTTATTTATATTATGATAGTTTTTTTCTGCCTATAGATGATTTTTATGTAAGTGGAAAGTTATCTGGCTTCTTTGACTCAATTTGTTTGTGAGATTCATCCATTTTATTATATGTCAAAGTAGTCATTTTAATTCAATATAGCATGTCACTGTATGTATATACTTGAATTTATCCATTCTACTATTAATAAATTTTGGATTCTTCAGTTTTTGTATTTTTAGGTATTACATATGAGTAAATAATCTAGATCATGGGATTTGCATTTCTTCAACTGTAATAGTGTTATAACTATTCATAAATAACACATAATTTATATATAATATAAATTATGTATCAATTCATAATTTATATTCCATCAAGAGAGTATGGAAGTTCTGGCTATTCCATATCCAAAGTAACGCTTGGTGTTATCAGGGTTTTTTTCCCTGTGTTTAAATTTTAGCTATTGTGGTAGTGGTAGTATCTCATGGTTTTAAATTGCATTTTCTGATGATTAACTATTTTAAGTAGATTTTTAAGTTTATTGGTCAACTAAATATTCATTTATGAAGTACTTCAACTTGCCTGCTTATGCCTCTATTATGGTGTGTGTTATCTCAGTGATTGATTTGTAGATCTTTATATATTCTGGACATAAATCTTTTATTGGATGTCTTACAAATATCTTTCCTTTGTGAGTTGGCATTTCACTGTATTAATGGTACTGTTAGATTAAAATGAAGTTCTTCATTTTAACAAAGTCCAATTTATCAATCTTTTCCTTTAAATTTAAGCATTTATTTAGCTTCCTGGGGATCTCAGAATTTTAGGGGAAAATCTAGGCTTAACTTCTCTATCATCTTGACTTCTAGAATCATGGCTGCTATTTGCCTTAAACAGCAGAGGATGCACGTAGGATATACATGATGTTATCTTCAAATATTTGAAAAGTCATCACTGGGATAAAGACATTGAACTTATTCTACATAGTCTTGTGAAAGGATTAAAATACTAGGCTGGAAAGTAAAAGGAGAAAAAGCTAGTCTCAAGATAATATAGTCCAGTGATGATATGATAGCATGTGTTCATTCTGTCACTGAGAGTGCTAAAGTACAAAATGATAGACTGTAAATGCTGGATAGTACAATGGTGTAGCTACAGTATGTGATATGGGACAGTGTAGTTGTCTCTCTGTTTAGGCAACTAAGCTATTAGGATTGAATTCCCATAGTGCCTTTATATTTATTTTGATAAAATACATAAACATAATATTATTTACAACTATCTGTATGTTTAGTCTCTACAAGTTTTACTTTTTAAATAATATAGTAATCCATTTTACCTTAAATTTTCCTTTTGAAAGTTTTTAAGGGAAAAAAATCTGAACTTCTTGTAGTATTTGTCAAAATGAGTATTTAGCTTAAATATAGCCTTCAAGATTTAACTCCAATTCTTTTCTCTTCTACCTTCATCTTTCCAAAATAAAAATTGTCCATTTTTTATGGATAACATAGCAGCTGAAAATACTTCAGTTTGGGTTTACTCTAAAATAATATTCTCTACACATATCCTATAGCTTTATGTAGTTTTTAAAGTCCAATGATCAAAACTACATGAATATTTCAGAGGATGTGCCATTAAAGTGACAATACACTGCCTAAGCAAGTGGACCCTAGAGATAATCCTAATTTAAATCACAATTCTCTTACTGAAGCATGCAACTAAACTTTCTAGGCCCCAAAGTTCTCATCTATAAATTGGAGATAATATCAGCTATTCCATTAGTTATTGTGAGGATTATATGAGATAATGCCCATAAAAGACGTAACATAGTGTCTGGCTAATAGTATAGACTTTCTTTTATTTAAAAAAATTGAATATAATAGAAAGTCATTTGGTCACAAAAAGGACAGGCATACCAATGCATTCTACAAAGTAGATTAGCTTTGAAAATATTGCTAAACAGAATGCCAGACAAAAAATGATAAATATTTTATGATTCTTATAGGATATAACCAGCCTTAGAAGGTACAAGGGGCTAGCAGGAGAGGAGATGAGAAATATTGTTTAATGCATACAGTGTTTCTCTTTCTAGAAGATAAAAAAGTTCTGGAAATGGATTATGGAGATGGTTTCACAACATCTGAATGTACTCATAGACATTAAAATGTGCATAATACCACTAAAATAGTTAAAATGATAAATCTTATGTTATGCATTTTGCCACAGTAACAAATACAATTTAAACAATTTTAAATGTGACCCATACTTTTTGAACTTCTTTAAATCCATAGGGAAGGTCTACAGTGCTTCTTATAAGATTATGTCCCTGTAATTATAATTTAGTTCTTTCTCGCCATGTAAGTTACCTTAAAATTAGCCATGCCAAAGTTTAACTCCTAGCATCCCAGATTTCAAAAATCTGTTAATTTTGTTCATATGCATAAAAATCACTTGTAAAATGATTTTATACTCAAATAGTTAATGTCAGTGCTTGATCTGTGTGTTAGTTACTTTTCTCTTATTGCTGAGACAAAATACTCAACACCCAAAGTTAAGGAAGGAAAGGTTTTAGTTCACAGTTTGTAAAAGTTTCAGTCCATAAATGACTGGCTGCAAGGCAGGGTAGCACATGGCAGAGGGGCAATAATTTATGGCAACAGAAGACAGCAAAAACTAGAGATACAGCCTCTTTCTGTCCCTTATATTGTATCCACTCTACCAGGATTAGGGCTGTGCCAATCCAATGAGTGAACTGATCCAGCAATCACCTACCCTTAATCCAGCACCTCTAATCCCAGCATTGCACCAGGAACCAATCACAAACTCTAGATTCAGCTACCTCTGAAAAAACTCCATCTAAAAGTGCATGAGGCTTTGGTAGGACACATTGGGGCCAAGATCCCCAACTGTCTGTATGAGGGGTGTGGTGAATGATGAAATAAGAAACAGACAAATTTAGTAATGCATGATGGGGGTAGGGAGGTCAATGCCTCAAGATGGGCAGAGACAAAGATACTTTAAGCTAGCCAGTGTAAGGGAGGGGGTAGGGTTCTCTTCCTGGAACAGTGTAGAGGTTGTGGTAGAATGGTCAAGTTTAACATCAAAAAAGGAATAAGCTGGGATCCATCCCCATACCTGGGTGCTAAATTCATTGACCAAGAAGAAGGTGATTTCTGCATTCCAAAATCATACCACTAGGCAGGCAGGGCAAGGAGACCCTAGGACAGATACTATGTCAACTTACAATTTGTGGTCCCCAACAGGGACATCTGAATACAAGCCATAACATTCTGCCCCTGTTCCCCCAAAGACTCATGTACATTCCTTTATGCATAAGGCATTTCATCCATCTCCAAGAGTTACCAAAGTCCTAGCAGTTTTAGCATGGCTGAAAAGTCCAAGTCCCAAGTCTCTTCTGAGATTTAAGACAAACTTCTAGGTGTGAACCCATGTACAAATGAAAAGAAAGTTAAACGCTTCCAACATTCAATGCCACAAGATAAACATTTCTATTCCAAAAGTTACAAACAGGAGGGATACAAAGGAATGGGACCAAAGCAAGTCCAAAATCCAGCAAGGCAGACACTAAGTCCTGTAGTTCCATGGGCAGCATTCAAGGTGACCTGTGGCAAAATGTGAACTCCAAAGGGCTTGAGTGGCTCCACTGCTACAGCACTGCTGGTAGTTGTAGCTCCCAGGGCTTGTCTATTAGCTCTCTGCTCCCATCTTGCAGTTTTCCTCAGATGATCCAGGTTCCTGGCTTCTCCACTGCACCTTTGGCTTAACAGTCAAAGCTTTGCACAATGCACTCTCAGGGGCACATTGCTTGGCCTCCCAAGCCTTCTTTGGAAATCTGGGAAGGAGCCTTCCTGACCCCATAACTCTTCCATTCTGCATGCACCTAAAACCAGTACCATGTGGATGATACCAAGGTCTCCTCTCAACTGAAGCAGTAGTCAGGCTTCCCTCTCTCTTGGTTGTATGGGTCAAGTGCCTGGATCACTGAGCACTCTGAATCCAATTCCAAGAAACAAATTCTCTAGGCTGCCAGCATTCTGGAACATGGTGATCTAGGGCTTTCTTCTCGAAGCAAATTTTTTCACTTTTGCAATTTTGAGGCTGCTGAGGGTGGAATTCTTCTGCTTCTTGTGATGCTTTCAGGCTGCTCATCTTTTCTGTTCTCCTGTTCCTTCTTAGCAATCAAGATCTCCTCTGCTCTATCTTTGCAGTCTACAGCTTTACTGGAGCTTCCTTTCTAGACAAACTCACAAAGTTTTAGCTCATTCTGCTGGCCTCTTCACTCTTGATTCTCAACATAAATTTGGCTAAAAGTCCCCAACAGTAGTCATGCCACCACCTCAACATTAGACTGCCTTGAAATTTCTTCTTCATGATTTGTCTGCCACCCTTAATCTTAGTGCCAGGCAAAATCTCTGAACAAAAGCAAAATACAGACAAACTTTCTGCCAAGGCATAACACACATCATGTGAAAACTAACAGCCAATGTAGTCCTTCATAGCAAAAACTTCCTGAGCATTGTCTTATCAGCAGAATTTCTATCATCCTTCTGGCCTTCTGAGCTCTGAGCACAATCTCCCATACAGAACAGCTTAAGGCATTCTAGCTGTACTTTTTCATTTAGCATCTCCTAACCTTTCCAACCTCTTTCCACAAGCCAGTCCCAAAGGTTTCTGAACCACATTGTCAGATACAGTGACAGCAATGATTCTACTCTCAGTACTAAGTTGTCTTAGTCACTTTTCTCTCGTTGTTGACACAAATACCCAACACTCAAAGTTAAGGAAGGAAAGGGTTATTTAGTTCACAGTCTGTAGAAGTTTCAGTCCATAATTGGCTGGCTGCAAGGCAGGGTGGCACATGGCAGAGGTGCAACCAGTTCCAAGGCAGTGGAAGACAGCAAAAGCAGTAAGATAAAAGAGATACAGCATCTTTCTGTCCTTACACTGTATCCAGTCTACAGGATTAGGGCTGTGCCAATCCAATTGGTGGATTGATTCAGTAATCACCCATCCTTAATCCAGCACCCTTAATCCCAGCATTGCACTAAGAACCAGTCACAAACTCTAGACTCAGCTTCCTCTGAAAAAGTCCTGTCTAAAAGTGCATGAGGCTTTGGAGGGACATTCAGACACAAACCATAACAATCTGTAACAATTATAAATTCACATCAGCACTTTTTACTAAGGAAGCCAACTATCAAAATTAGTAACTATTCCAAATTTCTTCTTTTGAAGTGAATTCCTAAGTAAAACAAAACATTTTCTCCAATTTTATCATGTATTTTTTTAAAGATACAGTCTCTGTGTGTGTGTGTGTGTGTGCGCGCGCGCATGTGCACGTGGGTGTGCGTTTGCATGCTTGGGGTGGATGTGGGGATGGTGGAGTACAGAGAGATGTCTTTGTCAAAGGTATTTTTTCTAATGTTAATAAATTACATCCACTTGTTCCTCTGGTTGGCATGATTTCCTGTTACGTAAATCATACTGTTATTTCCCAAGTAGATTATGTTTGCCTAAATGTCCAACAATTATACCATTCATTAAAAGTTCTGCCCACTTCCCTGATCTTCAAATAAAAATGTACAATCCATAATCAACAAGGACCTCCACTGGAATACTTTCTGTGAATCAACTACAAAGAAGTTATTTGTAATGATAAGAAATATATTTCTGTCAGTCAATGGTAGATTATTAATGTGAGCTTGGAAAACTGGAATCCTTTGTGAGTACCATCTAGGCAGGTCACTTTGTTTCTTAATCTTCTTTAATATTTTCAATTCTAAGCAAACATCCTATATTATAGATTTATTATTATATTTAATTTTTAAAATCCTGAATGTACATACCATTTGCTTCACAAAGACTATATATGAGAAGCAAAACTCCTAATAGTCCGGAATACAAAAAATATATTCTTCCACAGAAACTGGTTTGTTTTTAGTAATATAGATATTGCTAAAGTAACACTTCAGTTTTACTAAATATTACTATTGTATTTCGATAAGTAATTAGAAATTTTGACCTGGCGTAATAGTGCACACCTGTAATCCAAACACTCAAGAGGCTCAGGCAGAAGGATCACTGCCAGTTCAAGACCAGCCTGTGATACAAAGTGAGTTCAAGGTCAGTCTGAACTGCATAGTGAAACCCTGCCTCAAAATGAACCAATTTTAAAAAAAGAAATTTTTATTTCCACTAATTTATGTTTTATTAAATCAATATACTAAATAATAAATTTAATTCTAATTAGAGGAATATATTCTCAAATTTTCACTAGACATCTTTGGACCAGCAGTTTTCATGATTAATTACAAAAACTCAATTTGAAATACTCTCAGTGAAAAGAATATACTGTAAGTGCAACTGAACCTGATTACAAAATGCATTCATTGTGAGGACTCACACTATCATGCTATCCATGACATAAGTACTTGAGGAATTTTATAATAGGGAAAGAACTAACACTATTTGTCCCACAAAAAGTGAAGGCAGTGTATTAGGGTGGTTCAAAAATGGGGCCAGGAGTCTGTGTGAGGCCAGGTTCCCTAGGAAAACCTGCAATGAATTTTCTTGTTCAAGTGACTTATTAGGCTGTGCTTTCAGAAGAAGGTAAGTGAAAGAAGTGGGCTAAGTCAGGAGATGCAAGCAAGTGGCACTATTGCAGATTTGCTTCATTTTGATCTTACAGGAAAGTTCTGGACAACAAACTGTGCTGCAGAATGAGCAGCACCCCCTTGAGGTAAGCAGTAAGCCCTTCGTGAATCTACCCTTTGTCAAGGTCTACTGGTAGGAAGAACAAGAACAAGTCTCTTAGGCAATAGATTTAGTTGCAGATCAACATTCCAGTTGTTCTGGCTTTGCATCCCACCATGTAGCTATTATTCCTGTGATACCTGGTAAACATTTAAGCTCTCTACTCTCAGATCCTTTATTTATAAAAAATTACCCTCATGTCTCAAGGTTGTTTAAAAAATAAAAAAAATGTATCTATAACACTCGAGCTAGTGCTTATAAAATTTCTCAGTAAATAGATGCAGTAAAAATGCTAAGTAGACTAGAAGGCAGGAATCATTTTAAAATGATATGATTTCTTTCAATATGATACAATGTTTGGCAAAGGCTCTACAAGTAAGGACATATTTCCAGCAAAGCATTATACAATAAAAACATTCTTGCCCATTTTTACAAATAGCTGTGCAACTGCCAAGTCTCCAAAAACACCAGGGTGGCACTTGGTGAAAGAGCCTAAGTGGTAAAAGAAGCCCCATGATTATCATGAAAGCAGCAGTCTTGCCTAGGACATGAAGAAATACTATCAGCAGTCTCACCACTTAGCATAAAGAATGGTTGAACCTGCATGGTAGTTGAACAGATTTGTGAGGATATAAGGCACTTAGAGATTGGATCAAGGGCAGAGAAGGGAGCCAATGTACAAGTCTCAAGACCCTGTGCTAGTATGGAGGGGTGGTAGTAAGAGTTAGCTAAGAGAACATAGCAATAAATTCCTAGGAAAAACTGCTTTGTCATATTTATTGATGTTGTGTGTGTTTGAATAGTTTTAAATTATAGGTACAGAATCAGAGGTGACCTTTGTGACTGGCATCCACTCCAGTCAGCTTGACTGAACCATTATTCTAGGGCAGTAAGATATATCAGGGAATAAATGTAAATGTCTACCTAGGCACTTACATGTTACTAAGGGATAAACATCAATAAGCACATAACATACTGCAGTACACTAGAAGGTGAAACAATTATATAATAAGCAAAAAATAGAGTAGATAAAAGGTATGGCAGAAGGTAAAAGAATTGGTTGGAATGATCAATGGATGGGTATTATAGTACTTATGAGAGGGTAAGATTTAAGCAAAGACATGAAAAAGATAAAGGAATTAGTTTAGTGGAAATCTTAGGGAAATCATTGTGGATAAAAAGAATACCTACAGCAAAGGGCTCACAATAGTACAGTTGCTAAAGTGTTTAAAGAAAAGCCAGAAGAGGATGAGCAAAGGAAACACAGGTCACAAATGAAACAGGAAAGAGGAATGTTTGACATAGGGAAATAAATATGGAGCAATGGCTTGAGATGTAGCTCAGGGGTAAAACAACTGTCTAGCACTGCAGGCAAGCCAACAGCAAGCAAGCAAGCAAGCAAGCAAAAGAAAGGAGGGAGAGAGGGAGGGAGGGAGGGAGGGAAAGAGAGAGAAAGGAAGGAAAGAGAGAAAAGTTTGCACAATTGTTGCTGACTCTGGTTTTTGAGGTCTAGTAGTTGTTCTGACACCTGCTGGATTGGGAGAAGCCACACTGTTCACCTAGTGTTGAGTATCATCTGTTGCCTGCACTAGCATATTTTTTTGCCTTTTCTCTTACATTTTTTATCCTTTTCCCTACTCCTCCAACTCCCTGCCCTCCATCTCTTAGTCCCTCTTCCCTATTATCTTTCTTTTGTTCTTTATTTCTAGTTTTGGGTTGCATATCAGTGAAACCATGTAATATTGTGTGTCTGATTTACTTCACTAAACATTATGGTCTCAAGACATCCATTTTCCTATAAATGACTCAAGTTTATCTTTATGGCAGAGTTGCACTCCACTGTATAAAAATGCCACATTTTCTTTATCTATTTATCTCTTGGCAGACATATAGGACACTTCCAAGATTTAGCTATTATGAGTTGTGCTGCTATAAACATAGGTATTCATGCCTCACTGTAATGCAATGTCTTCAACTCTTTCATGAATATACCTAGAAGGGGAATAACTAGGTTGAATGGAATTTCTAGTTTTAGATTTTGGGGAATCTTCATACTGACTTCCATGGTGGTTGCACTCGTTTATATGCTTTCTTCCCGGCAGGTCTGCCAGCACTTATTACTTGATTTCTTAATGATAGTCATTGTTTCTGAAGTCAGATGGCATCTTGTTGATCTTTCAATTTACATTTCTCTAATGATGCTGAACATTTTTTCACCAATGTGTTTATTGGCCATTTATTCTTCTCATCAGTTGCCCATTTTTTACTGGGACTTTAATTTTGGAAAATCTGATTGTTTAGAATTTTTTACATGTTTTAGATATTTGTCTTCTGTCAGATAAAAAGCTGCCATTTTTTTTCTCATTCTGTACATTGTCTCTTCATTTTGTTGTTTCTTTTGCTGTGTGGAAGCTTTTTAATTTGGTGAAATTCCATCTGTTGATCCCAGATGTTATTTCTTGTGCCACTGGGGTTCTGCTCAAACTCCTTGCCTATGCCTATAAATTCAAGAGTTGTGCCTACTTTATCTTCCAGCAGGCTGCTTCTATTTTAATATTTAAATCTTTGATTCATTTTTATTTGTTTAAACAATTTGTGAGAGATATGGGTCTAGGCTCAATTTTCTACAAATCAATAATTTTCTCGGTACCATTTGTTAAGAGGTTATCTTCCTTCAAGCCAAAGGATTTGGCCCCTTTGTCAAAGGTAAGATAGCTGAGTGTTCCTGGAGTTTTTGCATCTTCTATTCTGTTTCATTGATCTCCATATCTGTTCTTGTGCCAATACCATGCTGTAGCTTTGCAAAACAACTTGAAATCTGGGATAGTGATGACTCTTGCTTTTCTATTGTTGTCCAGGATTGTTTTTGCTATTCTGAGTCTCTTCTGGGTCCATATGTATTTTACAGTTGGTTTTTCTAGTAATGCTATTGGTATTTTGACTGGGAATACATTAAATTTATCTGTTAACTTTGGAAGTATGGTCATTTTGACAATGTTAGTTCTGCCTAACCAAAAACAAAGGATATCTTTCCAATTTCTGATGTCTTCTTCTATCTCCTTTTTCAGAATTCTGTAGTTTCTAATGCAAAGGTCTTTAACTTCCCTTAAGTTAATCTTTAAACATTTAATTATTCTTATGCTATTGTGAATGGTATTATTTTCCTAATTTCTTTCTCCATGGGCTAATTATTGATGCACAGTAAGCTACTGATATTTTGTGTGTTGATTTTGTATCCTCTTACATTGCTGAACTTGGTTATTAATTCTAGGAGTCATTTGGTGGAACTTTTTGGGTCTTCCATTTGAGGATCATATTACTTGAAAACAAGAATAATTTGATTTCCTCCTTTTCTACACATATTCCTTTTATTTCTTTCTTTTACCTGACTGCTATGGCTAACATTCTGAGAACTAGACTGAACAGAAATGGTTATGGTAGATATATTTGTCTTATTCCTAATTTTAGAAGGAAAGCTTTCAGATTTCCCCCATTTAATATAATGTTGGAAGTAGGCTTGTCATAAATGGCTTTTATCAGATTGGATAAAGTCTTCTATACCTATTTTCCTGAGAGTTTTTTCATGATTGGATGTTGGATTTTGTTAAGTGCTTTTTCTGCATCCATTGATATGATCATGTGATTTTTCCCTTGTTTCTGCTTATGTGATACATTACATTCATTGACTTGCATATGCTGAACTTATCCCTGGGATGAAGTATACCTTTACTTAGGCTACTTTTCAATGGTCTGCTGCATTCTCTTTGCCAGTATCTTGTTAAGAATTTTTGCATCTATGTTTGCTAAAGAAACTGGCCTGCAGTTCTCTTTTTTAGTTGGATTCTTATCTGGTTTTGAAATCAGGGTAAAGCTAGATTTTAGGAACAACTTTGCAAGTACTCACAAGGATATGGAGAAAAGGGAAATGTTTGCACACTATTGGTATAACAAATATGGAAAACAGTATGGAGGTTCTTCAAAAAGTTGAAAATAGAGCTACTGTATGATCCAGCAATCCCCCTGCTTGGTAGACAGCCTAGGATATGAAATCAACCTATCAAAGAGACATCTGTACACCCACATGCATTGCACTACTATTCACAATAGCCAAGAAATAGAAAAAACACAAGTGTCCATGAACAGATAAAGCAAATCTGGTACAGATACACTGGAAATGCTATTCAGTCATAAAAAATAATCAAATCTTATTTGTGACAACATGAACGAATCTATAGATGATTGTTGAGTGAAATAAACCAGACACAGATAAACAAATACTTCCTGATATCATGCATATAAAAAGTTTGTGTCATAAAAGTTGAGGCTAGAATGGAGGTCACCAGAGACCAGGGAGAGGGGAAAGGGAGGGGCAGAGATGGGGAAAGATTGATCAGTATGTACTAAGCAACAATTAGAACTAGAATATTCTGCTATGCTATTGTACAATAGAATGAGCATAGATAATAATGTACTCTACATTTTAAAAAATCTAGATGAAAAGGTTTTAAAAGTTTTATAATACAGAAATGAAAATGTTTGATGTGATATCTATATTTAACGTGGTTACTGTCTTCCCTTTTTAGATAATTCCTCCCCCTTTGACTTTCCCAATACATATTGTGCATTTTCGAACCCAGTAATTCATTTAGTTATACTAGGGAGACAACAAGAAATTCACCCATGTGACTCTGAAACATTTCATCCATAAGCTTAATCTCAAGTTGCCCCCATCCACATTCAAGAGTGGTGAGGGTATCTTCCTCAATAGCTGAGTAGGTTTCCATTGTATAAAATGCCATGTCTTTCTTATCAGTTCTGCAGTTGATGGGCAGGCTATGCTACTTTGTTTCTGGCTCCCTGTCACATAGGGTATTTTTCTCTCTCTTTTGACTTTCAGTCTATGAATTTTCTTTCTAGTTAAATGTGTTTCTTGTATAGAGCATATTGATAGATCCTGTGTTCTGATCCACTCTGCCTGTGTTTCTTTCTATTGGTGCATGGAGGCCCTCTACATTAATAGTTATGGCCATCTTGCACTGCATTGTCTCTGTCATGCTATCTTCCTGCCATTGGCTCCCTATTTTTCCCCTACATTCAGCTGACTGCTCCCACCTGATGGTCCTCTTCTGTTGTTGTTCCTGAGACCATGGTCCTTTTTCTCTCTCTCTAGAACGTCCTTTAGTATTCCCTGTAGCGTTGGTTTGGTGGTCATGAATTCCTTGAGTTGTTCTTTGTCATGGAAGTATTTGTTTC